>JAEIHA010000595.1:0-12014 GCA_018904595.1 Zaprionus indianus
GTTTGAATTAAATCTGACTTAAGGCTACAAACTGGACGCTTAGCAAACCTATCGTATTTACTTCTATATTGAGCGTACATAAGGCTCTCTTTAATGTTTACATGATATTGGACACTCTCTTGAGCGGATTATGCATGGGAACGGATCAGCCGAGATTTGCGCTGCGTAAGCAGTTTTGACCCTTTCGTGGGAATGTTTATAAATGATCGAAGTAGGCTGACTTGTTGTTGTCGTCGAATTGGGGGAAAATGTTTATGTCTAAGCAGGCGGAATTGTCGCCGAATTGGGGTATACAAATGTTTATGTCTAAGCAGGCGGATGGGTATAAAATGTCTTATATGCTAAGTACACTGGTCAAGTGTGTAGACAAGTGGTGCACTATGGTACATATGCTACTTCCGCATCCTTAAAAAATTGGCCTGCCCTCAGGCGGATAAGTTAGGATACAATATAGTGTACACAAATGTTAATTTAGCAGTGTTAGAAAACACTAGTATTCATGGACTAATCGATGAATGTATACGATATGTCGATTGTTAAGTTTTTATGTTTATGTTTTCTTCTTCTTATTCGATTTTGAACGACGCGCAAGAAGCAGCGTGTGTGAATATATAGTCTGTCTGTATAATCTAAAATTAAACCTTAATATCAATAAAGCCTACAAAAGTAACCCTTCAGAGTTCAGAAGTGGGATCACTTAAGGTTTGAATATTAAGAGAGAATAAAAAGTGTTCGGGTAGCAGCAAGAATAGTCGACGTGGGAAATTTGCAATAAGATAGGTTCTCAAAAAGGTCTAGGTGACAACAAATTGCAAATAGCGGAATGTTTCCTTTTCTACGTGGCGGACGGATTCTCAGTAGCCAGATCTGAAATCTAAGGGATTTTGGTTGAGCGCAGTCTCAAACTGGAGTATTTGTTTTCAAGTTGTGATGAAATTCGCAAGCAGAAGCACACATTGTGAAATACCTACAGTACATAGAGTTGTCTCGCTCGCACTCATTGAATAGGAGTTGCGCGTGCGAACGTTCAGGAATCAGCAAAGGAAATTTAAGCTAAAACAAAAAATGCCAATGATCGTGAAGCTCAAGGTGGACGAGTTAAGAGTCTTTCTACGAGCAAGAAATTTGGCAAGCTCAGGTTTTCGAGCTGAGCTAGTGCAGCGGCTCATGGAGCATGAAAAATCGGGAAGAGATAGAGATGCCAACGGTTGGGCACTCCAGTCAACAAGAAGAAGCGATGACGTCACAGGCAGCGGCAATTTCACAATTGCAGGGTGAAATGAGAGAATTGAAAAACATGATGGCGCAGTTGGTGAGCATGCAGACGCAGAACACAGCCGTTACGGGTCAAGCTAATCAACCAATAAATCAGCAAAATAACACGGTGGTGAACACGGAAGTCACAAGCAACGAGCGAAGCTGCGTTGGATTGGCTACCAGCAACAACATGAGGCAAGCATCAGTCAAGGAAATTGCAAACACTTTGCCAGAGCTCGATCCCAGCGATGATAACGCTATCTCAGTAGATCAGTTCGTCGATCGCGTCAACAAGGTGGTTGATGCTTACCTGTGGGATGAAAAGTTTTTAATGCTCGCTATCTACTCACGGCTTAAGTGTCCAGCCAAGATGTAGTTAGATTCCTCGCCTATTCTTCACACCACGTGGAACAACTTTGCAAATGCTCTTCGAGACGAATTTGGAGCAAACCCTGATGAAGCTGAGGTACACTTCAGTATGGCAAGTGCAACAAGAAGACCGAAAGAGACAGTAAAGGAATACTGTTTCCGAATGTCTGCCCTTGGCGTGCGATATACGTACGAGCAGGTCTTCAGCATCGTGAGCTGCAAAACAGCATTGCGGCTATTCACGTCGCTACAATGAAGGAACTTCGGGATGCAGCTGAATCTTATTTTATAAACAGAGGTCGATCGAATGCACTTAAGAAGGAGGTTCTAACGAAAGGCGCCAACTTCGAGCAAACGCAGGACAAAAATATCAAGCCAGAAAAATCAGAGGACGCATTGAAGTGCTACAATTGCGGAGAGTTGGGTCACTTTGCCAATTCGTGCCCAAAAAGAGAAGAAAAGGACGCGTTGTACCAAATGCAACAAGTTTCACGACCCAACAGAAGCTTGCCAAGCAGCAAATCTGAACCGACTAGGAGCCACAAATCAAGACAAGCTATTTACCAGGAGAGTCTGATAGCGCCTTCATTGATACTGGTAGCCAGGCTAGTATCGGGCGCCACTCAGTCGCCATGAAAATCAACGCAGAGCGCCGCAAGTGCTCTAGGAAGATTAAAGGCGAATCGATAATTGTGGACTTGGACATCGACGGGAAAATCATTACAGCTGAAGTATACATTGCAGGCGACCATCTTTTACAAGAGGACTTTCTGTTGGGACAGGATGCCATTATTAGCGCTCAACTTGTGCTCAACTACGACCCAGAAGAAACCGAAATTAAACGGGCAATTCATCAGCCGATAGATCCGGTAAGCAACAGTAAAATCGAAAAACTTCTTGTGAATCTAAAAAATGAGAAGCAACGACATAAAATGGGCAACTTGTTAGAGACATTCTCCGATGTTTTCTCTACTGGATTGCAAGGCATAGGAAAACCGAGCATTGTTCAAGCGAATATCATCGTCGAAAAAGATCAAGCTGTATATCAAGCACCGTACCGAGTGCCGGAACCAAAAAAAGAAATAATATGCCAAATGGTTAACGAGCTGTTGGAGCAGGATATCATAACTACATCCTTATCAGAGTATGCCAGCCCAGTGGTACTCATCAAGAAGCCAAATGGTAGCGATCGAATGTGTGTCGATTACCGCCGCATTAATAAGCTGATCAGGAAAGAAAATTTTCCAGTGCCAAATATTGAGGAGCGTCTGCAGAAGGCGAAACATTTTAGATTCTTTTCATCCCTGGATCTCAACAGTGGGTACTATCACATTGAGATAGCACCTGAAAGCAGAAAGTTTACAGCATTTATCACCACCGATGGATTGTATGAATTTAAGCGACTCCCCTGTGGATTAAAGAACGCTTCTGCCTCATGGCAGAATTACAAAAACGAGTGCACAAGGGTGATATGATACATTATATGGACGATATTCTTATCGGTAGCCAAAAGTTCGAAGAGATGTATGAGAAGATAGAGCGAATCCTTGAAGTATTAAATGAATGCGGATTAACTTTGAACCTGGACAAATGCGAATTGTTTAAACAGTCAATTACATTCCTAGGTCACCAGATACACCCGGAGGGCATTAGTCCGGGAGAAATAAAAACAACCGCCATACGAATGTTCCCAAAGCCGACCAATGCCACCGAAGTGAGACAGTTTTTGGGTCTAAGCGGCTATTTCCGTAAATTCGTTGCCAGATACGCCATCATATCGGAGCCATTGCGAATTCTACTGCGTAAAGATAGGAAATTCGAGTGGGAAACGCCACAGCAGAATGCATTTGAGGACTTGAAGAGATACCTGACATCCAATCCAGTCATCTCCAGTTACGGCATAGATGCCGAACACGAATTACATACGGATGCCAGTTCTGTTGGTTTAGCCGGAGTCTTGCTACAACGCGAGGAGGATCAGCTAAAACCGATTGCTTATTATAGTCGAGCAACTTCTAAGTCTGAAAAGAACTATCACAGCTATGAGCTGGAGGCTCTAGCTGTCGTTGAATCGCTGGAGCGGTTTAAATATTACATATATGGTAAAAAGATAAAGGTCATCATCAGCTGGAGCGGTTTAAATATTACATATATGGTAAAAAGATAAAGGTCATCACCGATTGTAACGCATTGAAAACATCGCTGGAGAAACGAGAGCTCATTCCACGAATCGCACGATGGTGGTTGCGAATTCAAGAGTTTGACATAGAGATTGTTCATCGTCCTGGAGCCATTGCTCAAACTATTTTCGCTGTCTTTAGAAACTTCAGTCTTTCCTTCCATTTGGAAGGAATCTTTTATTATTCCCCCTGCTTAAAAAGGGCAGCAAGTCTGATGCAAGCAATTATAGAGGTATCTCTAAATTGTCGGCTATACCCAAACTTTTAGAGAATGTTATAACTCCTCACTTGCAACATTTCTGTAGATCCGTTATCTCACCTTTTCAACACGGATTCATTAAAAGTCGTTCTACTACGACAAACTTGCTTGAGCTGACATCCTTCGTGGTAAAAGGATTTCAGGAAAATCTTCAAACTGATGTCATTTATACTGATTTCAGTAAAGCTTTTGACTCAGTGAATCATTCCCTTCTGGCACATAAACTTGACCTTCTAGGTTTTTCACCAAAACTACTTAGTTGGATTGTAAGCTATCTGGCTGACAGAACTCAAAGAGTCCTCTTTAAAACCACCCTTTCAAACCCAATTCATGCCACATCTGGTGTTCCTCAAGGGAGTCATCTTGGTCCCCTACTTTTTACGCTTTTCATTAATGACCTTCCCTTGGTCATATGTAACTCCTGTACTCTTATGTATGCGGATGATATAAAGCTTTGCTACCAATTTAAAGACGACCACTGTCACTCAAACCTACAAACCGACCTAAATAGTTTTAATTCTTGGTGTTGTGCCAATTTTTTAAACCTGAACAGCTCTAAATGCAAGCTGATGACATTCTCTCGAGCCAGTCCGAAGTTTGCTTATACTCTTTGTGGTTGTGCCTTGGAAAGAATCACCCTAGTTGATGATCTGGGGTCCGTCTGGACCGAAAACTAAAGTTTTCCAATCATATAACTAATATGGTCAATAAAGCCATGGGTGTCCTAGGCTTTATCAAAAGATGGTCTAAGGAATTCGACGATCCTTACATTACAAAGACCCTTTACGTTGCACTTGTTCGTCCCATTCTCGAATACGGTTCATGCGTATGGTGCCCCCAGTACACTATTCATAAGGAACGCATCGAATCTGTACAGAAAAATTTCTTAATTTTTGCTTTACGCGGCCTTAACTGGGATGAAAATTTGAGACTGCCTTCCTATAATAGTAGACTTCTGTTACTAAATCTGCCTTCCCTAACTAACCGCAGAACCATGCTAGGGGTCTTATTTATTAACAACCTTATGCAAGGTGACATTGACAGTGAGGCCTTGTTAAGGCAGCTACACTTCTCTGTTCCTTGCAGAAGAACTCGCTATTTCCTTCCACTAACACTCCCTTATTGTAGATCGAACTATGCACTGCATGATCCTTTCAGGGCATTATGTTCGGACTACAATAAGCTCCAACACATCATAGCTAGCACTAACACTATCGCTGCTATGAAGTCCTTAATTCTTGCCTATCTAGTACGTAATTAGTAATTAGTATTTGAATCTTCCTCGATTTTCTATTCTATGTTTTTTCTTTTTTCCCCTACTTGCATGCCGCGTTCTATCGCCTCGTCTTTTTTATTTTATTTCTTGTTTTCTCCACATCGCGTTAATTTTTACTCGCGTTTCTATTCGCTTTTCTACCGCGTTTCCGTGTCGTCCGTTATGCGACGGTGCCTCTCGGTCGGTCAGGCGGGAGGTGGACTTCGTTTGGGTTCCGCGCGCAACAAGCATCGGCTTGGTGTCGTTGGACCACTTGCTAATACAGTCATTGTATTCAACGTCCAATATACAATACAGATGAACCATGTTGACGCCCTAAGCCGAGCTCCATCCGAAGATGCACAGGAAGTGGAGACCGCAAGCCTTAAGGTGTCCAAGGCTATAATAGACGAAGCGGATTGGTTATTTTCTATTCAACTGCAAGATAAGAAAATTCAGAAAATTGTCACCGATCTGAAATTGGAAAAGAAGACACAGAATCAGGATTATGTGATCGAGCACGATCGCCTGTTCCGCAAATATGACAGCAAGTTGCTGTGGATTGTACCAAAGCAGTTGCGATTCCATATCCTTTATGAATGTCACGATAAGGCTGGGCATATGAGCGTCGATAAAACAATTTCACGAATTTTAAATTGTTTCTGGTTTCCTCGACTGCGCAACTTCGTTAAAAGCTACATAAAATCCTGCGTTGGCTGTGCACTTTATAAAAACCAGGTGGACGACAAGAAGGTCAGTAGCATTATGACGACATCAATCCGGTCCCTTTCTCCACCATACACATGGACCATCTTGGACCTTTTCCGAAAAGTATCAAACGAAACGAACACATTCTTGTGATTGTCGATGCATTCACGAAATTTACCATAGTACGAGCAGTAAAAAGTACAGCAACCAAACATGTCCTGGATATCCTATAAGATGTGACCAGTTTCTTGGGCATGCCAGATCGAATTATTACTGATTGTGGTGCAGCCTTTACTTCGAAGGATTTTGAAAAGTACTGTAAGACGAACAACGTGAAGCACGTACTCAATGCAGTAAGAACACCAAGAGCAAATGGTCATGCAGAGCGAACCAATCGAATCATTTTGTCGATGTTATTGCCTACAAACGAGAATGAAAAGCGTTGGGATGAAAATATGTGCTCAATCCAGTGGAGCATCAATACCATGATAAACAGTACCACTAAATGTTCACCTTTTCAGCTTTTGTATGGTTACGAGCCCCGAGATATCCTTAAAAATACCTTGACAAATGTGATACAGGGTCACGATCAAAAGATGCTAAATAGTACAGAATTGGAAGAGCTTAGAGTTGATGCAGCGGCAAAGATCAACGGCCATAGAGCTAACGCTAAGAAACGCTATGATGCCAGACATTCTAAGCCCACAATCTACAGCCTTGACGATCTCGTTTTGGTAGAGAATGAGCCGTCAAGCACTGGAACTTCGCGAAAATTGGAGCCTCGCTACAAAGGACCTTTTATAGTGAGCTACCGCCAGATGACCCCGATGAAGATGACGATCAGGAGGATGAGTTTAATCCGGACTTTCGCGAGGACGCTCAGATTTGTCAGGAGAGGCCGACTGTAAACAAATGTTAATTTAGCAGTGTTAGAAAACACTAGTATTCATGGACTAATCGATGAATGTATACGATATCTCGATTGTTAAGTTTTTATGTTTATGTTTTCTTCTTCTTATTCGATTTTGAACGACGCGCAAGAAGCAGCGTGTGTGAATATATAGTCTCTCTGTATAATCTAAAATTAAACCTTAATATCAATAAAGCCTACAAAAGTAACCCTTCAGAGTTCAGAAGTGGGATCACTTAAGGTTTGAATATTAAGAGAGAATAAAAAGTATTCGGGTAGCAGCAAGAATCGTCGACGTGGGAAATTTGCAATGAGATAGGTTCTCAAAAAGGTCTAGGTGACAACAAATTGCAAATAGCGGAATTGTTCCTTTTCTACGTGGCGGACGGATTCTCTGTAGCCAGATCTGAAATCTAAGGGATTTTGGTTGACCGCAGTCTCAAACTGGAGTATTTGTTTTCAAGTTGTGATGAAATTCGCAAGCAGAAGCACACATTGTGAAATACCAATAGTACATAAATCAGCAAAATAACACGGTGGTGGACACGGAAGTCACAAGCAACGAGCGAGGCTGCGTTGGATTGGCTACCAACAACAACATGAGGCAAATATCAGTCAAGGAAATTGCAAACACTTTGCCAGAGTTCGATCCCAGCGATGATAACGCTATCTCAGTAGATCAGTTCGTCGATCGCGTCAACAAGGTGGTTGATGCTTACCTGTGGGATGAAAAGTTTTTAATGCTCGCTATCTACTCACGGCTTAAGGGTCCAGCCAAGATGTGGTTAGATTCCTCGCCTTTTCTTCACACCACGTGGAACAACTTTGCAAATGCTCTTCGAGACGAATTTGGAGCAAACCCTGATAAAGCTGAGGTACACTTCAGTATGGAAAGTGCAACAAGAAGACCGAAAGAGACAGTAAAGGAATACTGTTTCCGAATGTCTGCCCTTGGCGTGCGATATAGACTCAGCGAAGCAGCAGTTATCCGATACGTACGAGCAGGTCTTCAGCATCGTGAGCTGCAAAACAGCATTGCGGCTATTCACTTCGCTACAATGAAGCAACGTCGGGATGCAGCCGAATCTTATTTTATAAACAGAGGTCGATCGAATGCACTTAAGAAGGAGGTTCTAACGAAAGGCGCCAACTTCGAGCAAACGCAGGACAAAGAAATCAAGCCGGAAAAATCAAAGGACGCATTGAAGTGCTACATCCAGGAGAGTTGGGTCACTTTGCCAATTCGTGCCCAAAAGAGAAGAAAAGGACGCGTTGTACCAAATGCAACAAGTTTCACGACCCAACAGCAGCTTACCAAGCAGCAAATCTAAACCGACTAGGAGCCACAAATCAAGACAAGCTATTTACCGGGAGAGTCTGCGTGGGATCACACAATTATAGCGCCTTCATTGACACTGCCAGGCTAGTATCGTGCGCCACTCAGTCGCCATGAAAATCAACGCAGAGCGCCGCAAGTGCTCTATGAAGATTAAAGGCATGTTCATGCATTCTCACCGAATCGATAATTGTGGACTTGGACATCGACGGGAAAATCATTACAGCTAAAGTATACATTGCAGGCGACCATCTTTTACAAGAGGACTTTGTGTTGGGACAGGATGCCATTATCAGTAAAATCGAAAAACTTCTTGTGAATCTAAAAAATGAGAAGCAACGACATAAAATGGGCAACTTGTTAGAGAGATTCTGTACTGGATTGCAAGGCATAGGAAAAACGGGCATTTTTCAAGTGAATATCATCGTCGAAAGCGATCAAACTGTATATCAAGCACCGTACCGAGTGCCGGAACCAAAAAAGCAAATAATATGCCAAATGGTTAACGAGCTGTTGGAGCAGGATATCATAACTACATCCACATCAGAGTATGCCAGCCCAGTGGTTCTTATCAAGCCAAATGGTAGCGATCGAATGTGTGTCGATTCGATTACCGCCGCCTTAATAAGCTGATCAGGAAAGAAAATTTTCCGGTGCCAAATAGAGGAGCGTTTGCAGGAGGCGAAACGTTCTAGAATTTTTTCATCACTGGATCTCAACAGTGGGTACTATCAGATTGAGATATCACCTAAAAGCAGAAAGTTTACAGCATTTATCACCACCGATGGATTGTATGAATTTAAGCGACTCCCCAGGAGAATAAAATTCAAATAGCCCAAAAATATTATTTCCCTAAAATGAAACAAAAAATAGCTACTCTCGATAAACAATGTCAAGTACGCAAAGAAGTGAAAAATGATAGGCACCCACTCAATCCAGAAATAGCAGAAGAAAGATTTCATTCCACCCTTGCCGAAACCATGGGATGTTTAAAAGCAAAACAGGTTCACCGAACATTTGAAGAACTATTAAACAGATCCGTTTATAAGTATAATTACTCGATACACTCCGTAACAAACCAACAACCAATTTATGTGTTTTTGGCAGACACTTGACCACTGACCCCGAACAATATGAAACAAGTAATAAAAGCAACAGTCGCGCGGCACGCGACTTTGGGATACCCTTCGACATATGTATGTAACCGTAAAAAGTGTCTTACTGTATGATACTCTACTATAATAGATACAATAAATGGCTTGGTTAGTTACTACATTAAATAACATGCTTATCTCATCTATTTTCGCCGCTCGAATTCGCTACTTATTATGTGTACATATGTAATAAAAACTAATTTAATTATATGTATATATGATTAGTACCCAGGGGACACCAAGGGGAGGCCATTAAAATTATAATGGGGTCAACAAAAGAACATTTTGCAGACCTACGAGTCGACTTGAGCTGACTAAAACAAGCTCCACGTTCCCCAAAAAAATAAAAAGTTTAAGCCTGCTTTCTTCATATGCGGGAAAATACAAGAAATTAAAATAATTGATAATAAGAATAATAAAAACAAAATATCAATGAAATTATTTTAAATCCATTTCATGGATTCAACCAAAACTTATGAACTTAATCTACTTATTTATACTACGAGGGTCGTTTGATAAGTCCGTGACTTTTTGTATTTGCCGCGCACCTGCTCTAAATACAACACTGCTCCTGTCAGCAGTTATCGATTAACAGCTGACTGTAAAATTTTGAGAAAGCTGCGTTTTTGGTTTGCGTTTTATAGGCATTGAAAGCAGACGATCTCGTGAATTTTAACGAAAATGGAAAAAGTGAATTTCGTGTGCTAATTAAGCATTATTTTTTGCGTAAAAAATCCATCACCGAAACCAAGGAAAGACTTGATAAATATTATGGGGACTCTGCACCATCAATTTCAATGGTTAAGAAATGGTTTACTGAGTTCCGTTGTGGTCGTACCAGTACAAGTGATGCCGAACGTTCAGGTCGCCCAAAAGAGGTCGTCATGCCAGAAATCGTCGACAAAATCCATGGAATGATATTGGATGATCGGAGAATGAAAGTGCGTGAGGTAGCTGAGGCTGTAGGCATCTCAACTGAACGGGTACATCACATTTTACATGAATATTTGGACATGAAAAAGCTTTCCGCGCGATGGGTGCCGCGATTGCTCACACACGACCATAAGCGCAACCGTGTGACCATTTCAAAGGAGTGTTTGGCGATGTTCAACCGCAATCCAAACGAATTTTTGCGCCGTTTCGTTACCGTAGACGAAACATGGATCCACCACACCACACCAGAGACCAAAGAACAATCAAGACAGTGGGTTTCTCCGGGTGAACGTGCACCAAAGAAGGCCAAGGTGGGTCTGTCGGCCAACAAGGTCATGGCCACAGTTTTTTGGGATGCACAAGGTATCATTCACATCGATTACCTTGAAAAGGGTAAAACGATCACCGGCGAATATTAATCAGAGCTTTTGGACAGATTCGATATTGATTTTAAGCAGAAACGACCGCATTTGGCGAAAAAAAAGTGCTGTTCCATCAGGACAATGCACGGGTGCACACGTGTGTAGTCAGCATGGCAAAATTTCATAAATTGGGCTACGAACTGCTACCCCATCCAGCATATTCTCCAGATTTAGCCCCCTGTGACTATTTTTTGTTTCCAAACATGAAGAAATGGCTCGGCGGTAAGAGATTCGGGTCAAATGAAGAGGTCATCACAGAAACAAACGACTATTTTGAGGGCCTTGAGAAAACCTATTATTTGGAAGGAATAAAAAATTGGAAAAACGCTGGACTAAATGTATAGAGCTAAAAGGAGATTATGTTGAGAAATAAAACGCTTCTTTGACGAAAAATATATTTTATTCAAAAAGTCACGGACTTATCAAACGACCCTCGTAATAATATATACATGCATATTTACATTTGGCCTACCTAACCGTGCTCCTAATTCCAAACACCCTTAAACTGTAAAACGCAAAAACTACCTGCCCAACCACTAGACTAATCAACATTTTGCTCACATATGCTATCCTGTAGGCTGACTGAAATACCATTATGATGACTATGAATTACCTCAAATGTCCTCAAATGTTAAAGTCTCCTAACACTATCAATCTATCACCTAATTCCCCTAATTGAGTAAATTGCCGAAATAATTCTTCAAATTCGCTTTTAAACATGGACAGAGAATAGTTTGAACTTTTATATATTACTAGGAAACTTGTGGCGTTGTACCTAAATATGCCAAACTCAAACACAAGTGAACAAATAGTTTTTCCACCGCCAAAAGTATGGGAAACTCTATCTACAAGCTCATTCTTTATGTATATGTCGGAGTAATAGTAGTAGTAGTAGTTGAACATTACGCATGACCTCGAATTATTTCATCATATTATGTTTTGCGTCTTTGCATTGTGGTTGTCCGTCGTTTTTCTGCAAGTACCGTTGGAGCGGGGCGACAACGCCGTGTCGCCTGTTTAGTTGCACGGTGATGCGTCGCTACGTTGCCGCCGAGTGTGGTTCGAGGTTTCGTATAGGCTGTTAGAAAACGAGCAGGACAGTATGCTTGAGTAATCGCCTGTGAACAGTTCGAAACACGCTACGCTCTAATGGGAGACGAAGAGAATTCGACATTTATAAGGACTAGTATATAAGGACTACTATACTAATGTTAATAATAATAATTATTCT
>JAEIHA010000597.1:600000-816853 GCA_018904595.1 Zaprionus indianus
TAAGAAACGAAAAAATAATAAATTGTAATAACAGCGAAAGTAGCAACGAAACTACAGTAAATTGGTTATTAGATAGTGGATGCACTGATCACATTATAAACGATTGTAGACTTTTTAAGAAGTGTGTAAATTTGAAAAATCCTATTGATGTTAAAGTAGCCGATGGCAAACAATTGCAAGCGACCAAAATTGGAAATGTAGAAACATATTTTAAAACTTACAACAATGAAAATTTAATCGATATTAAAAATGTATACTTTGTAAAAGGAATAAAACAAAATTTGTTAAGCATATCAAAGATAACTGAAAATAAATGTACAGTCGTAGCCAGAAATAATGATATAAAGATCTATAACGAAAAAAGAGAATTGTTGACAGTTGCGAATAAAATTGATAGTTTGTATAATGTAAAAAGCTTCATGCTAAAAAATAAAACAAATGAAATATATACAAATGTAACTAAATTAACTGAAAAAGAAAAATGGCACAGGGCACTAGGCCACGTAAATTTTCAATATTTGAATAGAATTATAAAGAATAAAATGCTAGATGGTCTGCCAGATAAAATCGAGAATACCGAAATGAAATGTGCGAATTGTATATTGTAAAATGTATTGTAAAATGTCAAACGAACCATTCGAGAACAATAGAAAGAAAACTAAAGAAACATTAGAGTTAATACACACAGACTTAAACGGACCACATAGCACAACAGGTTATTGTGGGGAAAAATATTTTTTGACATTCGTTGACGACTTTAGTAAATGCGCGAGAATATATTGTATTAAACATAAATCTGAAACGGCGAGCTGCCTAAAAGAATACGTAAATTATGTTGAGAATCAATTCAGTAAAAAAGTAAAACAAATCCAATGCGATAACGGTAAAGAATATATGAATAGAGAGATATTAAATTTTGTAAAATATAAAGGAATTCAATTAACTACATGCCCACCGTATGTACACGAATTAAACGGCGTAGCAGAAAGATATAATAGGTCGGCAATGGATATTGGCAGGTGCTTGATGAGAGAGGCAAACATACATAGGCGATATTGGCCAGAAGTGATGAACACAGTAGCTTATTTAAAAAATCGAACAATCGCAAACACAGCAGTAAATAAAAGCCCATACGAAATATTTTTTGGTATAAAACCAAATGTAGAAAATTTAAAAATATACGGAAGTAGAGTTTTTGTTAGAGTTCCGGAAGTACGCAGACAGAGTAAATGGGATAACAAATCGGAATTAGGAGTTTTAGTTGGATATAATACAAACGGATATAGAGTTTTAGTAAATAATAGAGTAATAAATGCAAGACATGTTCAAGTTGTGGAAGAAAAAACAAAATTAATTTGCCTAGAGAAAAACAAGCAGGATGATAATGAAAATGAAATAAATGAAAATGAAGAAGATGATGAAGATAACGCTAAGACAGACGATCTAAATGACATGTACGAAGATAATTCAAAGCAATGAACACAGAAATGCAATGCTTAAACAAAAATAATACATGGCGAATTGTAGAAAAACCGATAAACAAAAAGATTATAGATGTTAAATGGGTGTATAAAAAGAAAAGTGATGGAACATATAAAGCCAGACTAGTAGTAAGAGGTTTCCAACAAAAAGAAAGACTAGAGAATGTATATTCACCAGTAGGAAAAATGCAAACATTAAAGATATTACTATCATATTGTTGTAAAAACGGCATGTACATAAATCAAATGGATGTCGAAACAGCCTTTTTAAATGGCTATGTTAAATCAGAAGTTTATGTAAATGAACCGAAAGGGTACGAAACAGGAGAAAACAAAGTTTATAAATTAATTAAGGCATTATATGGATTGAGAGAAAGCCCAAGAGCATGGTACGAATGTTTGCATAAATATCTTGACAAATTAAATTTTATAAGAAGCAATTACGATAATTGTTTGTATGTTAAAAGAAACGATAAAGATGAAATATATATTTTAGTATTTGTAGATGACATTTTGATATGCAGTAAGAACAAAACAAAAATAATCGAAATAAAAGATTGTTTAATGAACAAATTCACAATGAAAGATTTAGGAAAAATCGGTAGTTATATTGGAATAGACATTAATTATAGTACTGAAAGTAAGAAAATGACGTTAAATCAAAAAGCATATATTGAATCACTAGCAATTAAGTATAATCTCGAAAATGCAAAGCTTTACGATACTCCAATGGAAACAAACTTAAAATTAGATCAAGCAACTGAATGTGATGAGAATATTAAATACAGAAATTTGATAGGTGAATTATTATATATAAGCGCAGGTACAAGACCAGATATATCATATTCCGTAAATTATTTAAGCAGATATCAAAGTTGTTACAATTCAACACACTATAAATACGCGTTAAGAGTATTAAAATATTTATATAAGACAAGAGATCTAAATTTAACTTTTGAAGACAATAAAAATAATGAATTTCTAGATTGTATGGTAGACTCCGATTATGCAGGAGATAATGTTGATAGAAAATCCACGACGGGATTTATAATTAGAATGTATGGAAATACAGTATATTGGAAAACACATAAACAACAAGCAGTAACAAAATGTTCAACGTTTGCAGAGTACATTGCCTTGTCAGAAGCAGTTACAGAAATATTATTTGTCAAAAACATGTTATGTGAAATGTTTAATATTAATAATGAAAAAGCGATTAAGATCTATGAAGATAATTCAGGCGCAGTAGAGATTGCTAAATTTGGTAACTTTACAAAAAATTCAAAGCACATTGAAGTGCAGTATCATTATGTTAACGAAAATTATGAAAAAGGTATTATAGACATTGTAAAGATAGAATCTAAACTTAATATAGCAGACATGTTAACCAAAGCGTTGGACAAACAAAAATTTATAAGAAATAGAAATGCTGTAAAGTTAATGTAATGAAAGAAAATCAAGACAACAAATTTAAGAGGCGTGTTGGAATAAATGTGTATGCCTTGATATGAAATGTTAATTAGCATAAGAATGAATCAGCTGATCGCGTATAACGTAATGTAATGTTAAATAACATAATTATGCCACTTGCTCTAAGAATGTCAAATTGAATGGAAGTGCACATGCACGTAATAAATAATTTAATTAAATCTAAAGAAATCCACTTTAAATATTTACAGTAACAAATAAAAACAGCCGCAAAGAAAACAAAACAAAAACAAGAAAAAGAGGTATGTGCGCAAGAAAAAGAAATTAGCGCGCCAAGACAGAGAGCAGAGAGAGCAAAAACGATCAAGCAACAACAGTGCAGTACAGAGAGCGGCAAAGCGTGAGAGGTGCTTAGGCGCGCTCAAAGAATTAGAATAGATAAGAAAGAGAGTAATAGCGGTGAGCCACTAACAACAACGTTGCTTACCGAAAAGAGTAAAGATGTAAACAAAGTACCAGAGCAGCAGAACCAATGCACAAAAAATATAAAATTAGCAAACAAAGATTAGTTTGACTAATTTGAAAGGCATGCACACGCGTCGTGAACGGGTTATCAAAAGAAGATCCGTTTTAAAATAAAAGCTTTATAAAACACCGGTTGTTTTTAATAAAAAACGCAAAAATATCGAAGCGCAGAAAAAAACACGTCCGTTCACGGGGAAGAGATGCAAGTAAGGGCGGCGATATATATCTTTTCACTTAACACACTGTAAGCTCTTACTGTTAATAATAACAATAGCCACTACTACTTTCCTTTCACGTTCACAGATTATACAGGCCAAAGTTTCATGCGGCATATGCAGATATATGTATTTTGGAGTGCTGAATCTGAATCCAGTCAGAATCTCGACATCACGTATGGACTTCGACTTCACCTTCAAAAACTGAAAAGTATTTGAATGTCCCCCAGGTGATAAAAAATCCTGATCGGGGCATGCGCTATATGCTTTAACATGTACTTTGACAGTCAAAACTAACCTTTTACGACTGAATTTGAACCTAACCAAAATAAATTTTGAAAAACTTTTGTTTTCTCTTAGGGATGAAAGCGTGTTAAGTCGATTTGTGAGTGACAGAAAGATACAACTTTCTGATTCTGATAAGTCAGGCCGGAGCCTGACATATAGATGGCGAAACTAGAATTAAATCCCTGTGATTTTTAGTAGCCCCTTACCTCTAAAAAAGCACGTGTATAAATTTTCGGCTGTCGGTTCATTAGTTTGGAAGTCATACCATTTTGAGTGAAGCTCCTTTGTTATTGTGAAAAAATGGATAAACATTAATTTTGCGTATTGATGAAATACTGCTTTTGAAGGAAAAAAATACAGTTGATATTGAGTTTCCGGACACTGTCCCAAGAAAAACCACTATCAAGCTATGCTGGTATGCTAAGTTTAGATGTGGTGAAATGAGCACCGAAGACGGTGAACGCATTGAACGCCCAAAAGAGGTTGTTACCGACAAAAACATAATAAAATCTACAAAAAATTGACAATGGTTGAAATGATGAACCCGCTCCAAAGCGTGCAAAAACGCAACAGTCGGCTGGCAAGGTTATGGCGACTGTATTTTGGGATGTGCGTGGAATAATTTTCATTGATTACCCTGAGAAAGGAAGGACCATCAGCAATGACTATTACATAGAGTTATTAAAATTTTGTAGGTTATGTTGAAATTTAGACGTGATAAGCCAGTTTTGACTTCGGGTTCGGATTAAGAAGGTCAAAGAACATATAGAAACATGTACCGCATGACCCGATCATAACCCTCATTATTTTTTGGGGCTTCAACAAATTTTCGAGTTTTTTGAGGTTAAGTCGAAACTGAGACGTGCAAGGTAAATTTTCATTTCGGATTTAAGCTAAGAAGGTCAAAATACACGTTAAAGCATATATCGCATGTCCAGATCCGGATTCTATATCTTTTTGGGTATATTCAAAGGTTTTTCATTTTCTTGAGGTTAAGGCGAAGTCCAGACGTGATGGCGAAATTCTGACATCGGATTCGAATTCAACAACCCAAAAAACATATGACTACATATGCCGCATACCCAGATCATGAAACACTTTTTTTTTGTGGGCCTGTGATATTTATGACTTTTACAATAAACATACTTGACTGATATACGGACTGTCAGCTGACACAGACGTGTTTAGTTAGTGCTCCGTGTACTCTTATATTATCGCCGACGTATCATCTAAACAAAACAAAAAAAAAAAAAAAAAAACACCAACAAAACATCAACAAAAACATAATTACTAATTCCAGCGATGAAAATTCGCAAATTGTTTTATCTCGTTTTGTGTGATCGCAATTACTATTAATTGAAATCAAATAACACAACAAAAGTGCAGCAATGAGTCAGCGAGATATTCGTTCTCACAAGCAAAAAGAGCAAGACGAGCGTCGGCTCTCTCTGCAACGAAGTAACGCGTACTTTACTTTCGTCTCAGAAACTCCCGTCATCAAAGAGCCCAGCTCGACAAACGCGGTCAATGAACCCAAGCCAGCGGACTTCGAAAGGCCTCGCTCTTACTCGCCTATGCTGATGTCAGCGCCCTACGACCTGAAAGCTAGTCAGCATGACTCTCTCTTGTGCTCCCACGCACCTACACCGGTAAGCTCAGTAGCTACTAGCACAGTCACTTCGCTCTCAATTGCCAGCGCGCCTACAGCGTGCACTACAACAACATCGGTACTCTGCCCAACAACAACGACCGTTATAACTTCGGCCGTACCAAATTCGCCTCTCTCGCTTGCCAGTGCAATCAACAAAAACGAAAGCAAGCACGAAGCGCAGCCGAATCAACCCCGAAAAGAGCAACTGGTGCAAACTGGCATCGATCGCTACATTAAGAGCAAGCGTAAACTGAGCCCACAGAACAAAGGGAGCGGTAACAAGCCGAAAGTTAACCGCAGCAACGCTGCTACTGGTGAACCTCTTGGTGAGAGCTCAAATAGATTCGCTCTCCTAGACAATACCCCAGCAAATCAGATCGACGTATCAGCCAATGTGACGAAGAAAGTAAAGCCGCCGCCCATATATCTTCGTGAAAAAACAACAACTGCGCTAGTCAACAAATTAGTAGCACTCATTGGCGAGAACAACTTTCATGTTATCCCACTAACAAAAGGTAATATAAGCGAAACCAAAATCCAAACGCAAACCGAATCTAGCCATCGAGATGTAACTAAATATCTGGATGACGCCAAAAAAAGTTACTACACGTATCAACTAAAGAGCGCCAAGGGCCTGCAAGTTGTGATCAAAGGAATCGAATCAACTGTTAAGACTGATGAGATCATCGCAGCGCTCAAAACAAAAAATTTTAATGCCAAATCTGTGATCAACATAATGAACAAAAACAAGGAACCGCAACCACTCTTCAAAGTGGAGCTGGAGCCAGAAGGCATAGCCCTCAAGAGAAACTCTCAAGAAGTGCACCCCATATACAAACTGCAGTTCTTGCTGCACCGTAGAATCACTGTGGAGCAGCCACACAAACGCAACCAGCCGGTACAGTGCACAAACTGCCAAGAATATGGCCACACGAGAGCATACTGCACCTTGAGATCAATCTGCGTTGTCTGCAGCGACCCGCACAGCACTGCGATATGCCCAAAAAACAAGGAGGATATGTCAGTCAAATTGTGTAGCAACTGCGGTGAGAACCGGTGAGAACAGCAAACTGGCGTGGTTGCCCTGTTTTCAAAGACCTGAAAAATCGCCTCTACAATCGGGCACCTTCATCTCGGAACTTACCCTCCAGAAGTCACACCTTCGTCGCCGCATCCTCAAACAGAGCAACCACTTCCCTAGCACCATCCCAGCCTGTCCTACGTACCGACCCTAGCGTCTCCTTTGCAAGCGCTCTCAAATCAGGCTCGAAGCCTCCACCTGCATCAACAGATGTTCCGCGTAATTTCCAGCCAGCAAACAAAATCTTAAACGACCAACAACACACGCAGAATCCGCCTGCTAGCATTGAAGCGTTGATGACCTCACTGCAACAAAGCCTGGAAAAATTCATGGATTTTATGCAAGCCACACTACAAGAGCTGTTGAGGAATCAGAACACGCTGATACAGCTGATTGTATCCACAAAATCAGTATAATGGCTTCTCTAAGAATAGCAACGTGGAACGCCAACGGCGTCCCACAGCACAAACTTGAGCTTTCACAGTTTCTTAACGGAAAACATATCGATGTCATGCTGTTATCTGAAACGCATTTGACAAATAAATACAACTTCCAGATACCAGGATACCGATTCTATTCAACAAACCACCCAGACGGTAAAGCCCATGGAGGCACAGGAATACTAATAAGAGCACGCATCAAGCATCATCCACACAGCACTTACGCTAAACCTTATCTGCAATCCACTTCCATTAGCGTGCAATCTGGAAATGGCCTGATCACTCTAGCTGCAGTATATTGTCCACCTCGTTTCTCAATCACTGAAGACATCTTCATGGAATACTTCAACACATTAGGGGAGCGTTTTGTCGCGGCTGGCGACTACAACGCCAAACACACATACTGGGGATCTCGCCTCATAACCCCCAAAGGCAAGGAACTCTACAACACAATAATTAAAACTAAAAGAAAGCTTACCTACGTGTCACCGGGAAGACCTACATACTGGCCAGCGGATCCAAAAAGAATCCCCGACTTAATCGACTTTGCAATAACCAAAGGAATTCCATCCAATCTCATCTCAGCAGTGTCACTCCCAGACCTATCTTCTGACCACTCTCCAGTCTTACTAAATCTCCTTCAGCAGCCGCAGGTTAACGAGAAGCCTTATAGACTCACAAGCAACAAGACTAACTGGGTTACATTTAAAAAGTACGTCTGCGCACACACTGGTGCGCTAAGTTCGTTAAGCTCCGAAGAAGACATCGACAACCTTAGCAGCGTGCTGGTATCTACGCTCGTGGCAGCAGCAAAAGTCTCTACACCACCAGACTTGCTCGCCTCTACAAAACCCAACAAAACGCACAGAGACATCGAGAACCTGGTGCTTGATAAACGACGCCTGCGCAGGGAGTGGCAGAAACATAGATCCTTAAGCTCAAAGCAAAAACTAAAGGCCGCCACGCGCTTGCTTACCAGAGCACTCAAGCTCAAGGAAGCGGAAGCACAACACAGCTACATCGAGCAACTCTCACCATCTAGCACAAAACACTCTCTGTGGAAAGCACACCGGCACCTCCAAGCACCAACAGAAGCTGCTACACCTCTACGGGATGCTGATGGCAAATGGATTCGTAGCGACGAACAAAGAGCTTGCACCTTTGCTGACCACCTGGAAAAAGTCTTTCAGCCTAACCCCTCTACCAACTCGTTTAGTCTCCCCTTGTCGCCTGGCAACTGCGCTCCCTTGAATCCAATTGTTTTTACACCTAACGAAATTGTGAGAATAATCAAAGAACTAAAGCCAGCAAAATCGCCTGGTCATGACTTGGTTACGACAACAATGATCAAACACCTCCCCCAATGTATGATTCAATCAATTTGTCAGCTATTCAACGCAATTGCCAAGTTTGGCTACTTCCCAAAGCAATGGAAAAAGTCAATTATAATAATGATTCCCAACCCAGGAAAGGACAAAACTTCACCAGCATCCTACAGGCCAATTAGCCTTCTAACATGCCTATCTAAGCTCTTTGAAAAGGTGCTCCTGTTACGATTAACGCCATACATCAAACAAGGTAATATAATACCGTCACACCAATTTGGCTTCCGACAGAAGCATGGAACCATTGAACAGGTTAATCGCATCACGTCTGAAATACGCACTACCTTCGAGCACCGCGAATACTGCTCGGCGCTATTCCTGGACGTAGCTCAGGCTTTTGATAGAGTCTGGCTTGATGGACTTATGTTCAAAATTGTACAAATGTTGCCGCAAAACACACACAAGCTACTGGAGTCTTACCTCTACAAACGCATTTTCTCAGTTAGGTGCAACAACAGTGTGTCCCACGACTGCAATATTAACGCTGGTGTCCCACAAGGAAGCGTTCTGGGCCCTGTTCTTTACATCTTGTTCACATCGGACATCCCAACTAACTCCCAGCTAACAACACACACATTCGCCGATGATACTGCGATCCTCAGTCGCTCCCACTCTCCAAAAATTGCAACTGAACAACTAGCTCGCCACCTCATACGCGTGGAAAGATGGTTTGCAGACTGGCGCATCCGCATTAACGAGGCCAAAAGCAAGCACGTAACCTTTACACTCAACAGAGAAACATGCCCCCCATTAGCCCTATACAATACACCCGTCCCACAAGCTGCCGAAGTAACGTATCTGGGCGCACACCTAGACAGGCGGCTCACCTGGCGAAAGCACATCGAAGCTAAGACTACGCATATGAAACTCAAGGCAGCTGATCTCCACTGGCTTATCAACTCCAACTCTCCACTAAGGCTGGAGTATAAAGTACTCTTATATAACTCTGTGCTTAAGCCCATATGGACGTACGGCTGTGAGCTATGGGGTAGTGCGTCAAAAAGCAACATCGAAATAGTTCAGCGAGCCCAATCAAAAATCTTGCGCACCATGACCGGGGCTCCTTGGTATGTTCGAAGCGCGAATATCCACAGGGACTTAAACATAAAACATGTAAATGATGTATTAATTGAAAAAAAAGTCAAATACTTAAAAAAGCTTGACTCTCATCCAAATCCCCTTGCCAAGCACCTACTAAAAACTCGCAGCTCAACCCGGCTGCAGCGAAATGACCTACCAGCCCAGCGTAATTCTTCTTAGGGCCGCCTGACACCAATACAATTAACCTTTAAATTGTAAACTATAATAGATTAAGATTAGCAAACTTATTGTTAGACTCGAAAAGAGATGATTCAATAAATAACAAACACAGTTAAAAAAAAAAAAAAAAAAAAACAATAAACATAAAAATTAATCGTTTTATAAGGTTTGCTATAATAACAATAACAAAAAAAATTATAATGCTTAAGACTTTCATCAGTTACGGTTTCTGACATTTGCTCATCAAATGTGTTTAATACGTCTCCACCAAAAGTGTATTTTATTGATTATAATTGGAATATTCAGTTGAAAATTTCCCAAGCAATTGCTAATTGACAAACTTGTGCCAAGATTGATGAAATCGCAGCAATACGCGTTCACTGTCAGCGTCAGCAATCTTCGGCACTTTACAATCATCCACTTCTGATGGGTTTCCATTAACCATCTAATTCTCCCCACCCTGCTTCATCCCAGCTGCAAAGTTTGCAACGGCAAAAGCAATTTCATAAATCATTTGACGTCTTCTTCGTCGTGCGCGTTTCGCCTGCCTCAAGGCATTCTTTAAATCGTCGCACTGCCTCCAACTTGGCAGCCGTCGCGTTTCTGTTCCTTCCACCTTTTACAGTCCGTCTCCCCTCACATTTCTCCAGCGTGCCGGCCCTCGTCGCATTACACGCCTGACTACGCTTTGTGTAAATTAAAACTGCTGCCGGCTGCTGACACCACGTCTTCCTGCCTTTCCCTGCTTCTTTTTTATTTTAAGAATTACAAGGGATTTTTTGTTGTTCATCCTTTTGTTTTTTCGTATATTTTTGGTTTTTTATTTGCACACAGGATATTAATTTTTACACCATTCATTGATTCTGTTTGCGCCCGGTTGCGTAATGAACATGCACGAACGTGCATGTACATGCATATTTTTGCTGCGCCGTGTGACCGCCTTACGCGTTCGCTGGTTCGTTTCCGTTTCCGTTTTGGCTGTGGCATTGTCGCTTCATTTCCATATGACGATATCGGATACCAACCGCATTTCCCGGGTATACTTATGTGTAGATACCCCACACAAAGAGAAATCTTACTCTAACTCTTAACAGGCTCATTATTTATTTACAACAAGTAAGTGAAAGGTACAAGTGTACTCCACTTTATTTTTCTCTGAAAAGACACAAGCTTTTCGATTACATTTTAAAACACCAAGGTTCGATGCCACATTGTTTGATTTAGCTGTACAATATAGCGTGAGTTCAGAAGAAACCCATTTATTTTTGTGTTTTCTTTATACCATATACCATGTCAGTCGATATCTGAGGTAATAAAAATTCGTGAAATTTACTTTTTATTCATATTTACGTACCCGGTTTTAATATTCTGTAATATCGGTTCACTATATGCTCGTAGTTATGATTGTTCCTCTCTTGTTATGATTGTTCCTCACTCTATTAGAGGGCTTAATGAATTTATTTAAAATTGCATACTATTTTTTTATGCAGAGAAAATATTTTGAAAGATTCTGTTATAATACGCAAGGGTACAGAGTCGTCGAACAACCACGGAGTGATGAAAGTCGGTCCTTTTACATGTTTTTGGGGGAAAAATTGAATGCATGGAATTCCATGAGTTTGCGAATTTGCAGCCAGACAGCTCCATTTTTATTGCAGACCCCTCCTCCTTCTTTCTGCCACAGTAGTCATTGAGGCATGAAAACTGCAGTGGTAGCCAATCAGAGGAACCATCTACAATAAATACCGTAAGCCAGTCACCGCCCGCACCACCAATTCACGCGGCGTCAAAAATCGCTAAAAAATCGACTTGTTTGAATTATGAGCTTATAATGGAATTGGAAATAGAAGGGAAGAATAGAAAAGAAGAAGGGAATGGAAAAGTTTAGTTAAGTTCGTAATCAGAGTAAGTAAGCTCACGAAGACGGTAGCCCTTGAGCGTAAAAGAAATTGAAATTCAACCTAATTGCGATAAATTTACAGCGTAACCGACCAGCTGACAGATTTGCTCACGCTCCTTTCTTCATTCATTCCTTTTTCCTTTTCACTCTGTTTCTTTTCTTGTCTGCTTGCGGTTGTTGTTGGTTATACTTTTGTGTCTGGATTCATAAATCTTTACAGACGCTCATAATTCATAATGCGCCATGCGACGATTGGCAGGCTGAGGCTGACTAGGGTCTACAACCGGTATCACTGAGTTAGGGGTTGAGGCCGAAGATTGCGGATAGTGTAGGCAACAATGTGCCACTTGAAGGGTTCGTGCCTTTGTGGGTGGGGGATGATTCTCGGCTCTTAACATACAGCGAAAAAGTTTTACCAATGACAAAACGCACCATAGGGAAAGAACAACAAATGGTGAGCGAGGGAGGGGCAACAAGAGTTGGGGTAGTTGTGGTAAGGAATGTGGGGATTGGGGATGGGGCTGTGGCTTGTTAAACAAACAGTGCAGAGTGGGTGGGTGTGTGCGGTGGATTACCCAACGTGCGTGGGCGTTTTTGACAACTCGAAGCTTTTTGCCTAATTGATAGATTTGTTTATTTATAACCATATTGGTGGGGTGAAATTAAAATTTCAAGGTTCCAGATCTCAGAATTGCTTGTATTGTAAGACAAATAATTGTCATTAAGTATTTATTTGCGTCTATCTGAAAAAAGGAAAATCTCAGTTATTTAGAACCTAATGAAACCTGGCATATAGCTATCTGTATTTTCTGAGTAGATCTTTTAAATTTTGTCTGCCAAGACTACCGTTTAACTACCTATGTGAAAATAAAGGTAACAGGCAGAAGGAGGCATCTCCGACCCCATAAACCTTATATATTCTGAATCAGTATCAACGGCCAAGTCGATTGTCCGTCTGTCTGTTTGTCCGTCTGTATGAACGCCTGGATCTCAGCAACTATAAGAGCTAGAGCCATAAAATTTTGTGACAACATATGTGTAGGTATATTCAGGTGTTTCAAAGTTTTTTTGAAATCTGGCCACGCTCCTTCCCGCCTCTGTAAATCAGTAATAACGATTTAATATAAACAATATACACCCAACAACAAATATGACAAATATCTTTCCACGGGTGTTTCCTGAAAATTTCATTTAAATCGGACTAAAAATAAGGGAAATATGATCCGAATAAAACTCAATTTGAACGTATACTTATGCGCATATTAAAACCCAATTTACGCATCATACCGAAGTTAGAATTTAACGTTGGGGCACACAGCATTTAACAAAACTTTTTGTTTGCATAGAATGGTAACAGAATTAGCTCAGAATGCAACTTTGCCGATCGAACGAAAAATGAGGCGGTGGCTTAGAGGTTAGAGTGGCGGACAGCGGTCCTTATAGATTTAATGAGTGCGTCCATGAGTTCAAATCCAGTGCGCGGCCCGTGCAACTTTTTATTTTTATTACTTTTTTTTTGGTTATTTTTTGTAAAAGGAAAACTACAGTTATTTAATTAAATACCAATACAAATAGTTTTCAAAAACTAAATTTCATATTTTATATATTTGCGATATTTAAGACAATCAATACGTTACGAAAGTTAGAGCGGGACGCCGATACATGCATCTCTGCATTTTCACATTTATATTTCGGCATCCCGCTCTAACACACATCAATTGCCGTATTCGGCGTATGTACGCAACTGTCAGATTTGTGCAACATTCGGCAAAGTTTATAAAAGTGTTCTAATTAAATATGTATGTGGCGTACCAAAAAATTAAAAAATTATTGTTTGTTAAGCTTTTAAATTATTAAAAGGAAAAGAAAGACGAAAAAAACAAGTCACACCGCGGCAGCAATCGTACCCGAAGACTGTTAACATAATTTGGTCTTCGAATCCGCACACACTCTACTAGGCTACTGTACAACTTCCGCGGCCGCCACTACTGTTTCACATAAGCAAAAATACATACATAAACTTATTGCCCTCTCGCCCTACCTAACGTTTAAAATTCTTGTTTATTCGCTTTTGCATTGTTTATGCGTTCATCTTCTTCTGCCTGCAATTGAATTTGTGAATGTCGTTCGAATAAAATAATAAGGATATAAAATTTATATTTTTAAATACTTAATAATAATCCAAATAATGCAAAATTTTAATATAACGGAAAATAAATTATATAAGGTATACCATGATAATCCATGGCCTTCTACAGTCAGAACCTGACTGTAGCGTTCGACTGGTTTTTTTGTGGGCCTGTGTTATCATAGTATACCGTGTATCTACTATTTTCCGTTATTTCTAATGAATATTTTGCTTTATTTGGATTATTATTTAACATTTAAAATATAAATTTTATACGGTATTCGAACGAACGTACAAATTCAATTGACGGACCGAAGAGGTAGAGCACATGAACACTGCAGAAGCGAATAGACAAGTGGTATATGCATAAGGCAGAGCGAGAGGGCAATAAGTTGATGTATGCATTTTTATGTAATACCAAACAATAGTGGCGGCCGCGGGAGTTGTACAGTAGCTTAGTAGAATATGTCCGACACATGGGACAATGATGTTTTGAGAGTGTTTGGGGTTCGATTGCTGCCGCGATCGATATGTGAAATTTTGTTGTTCATTCTTTCTTCTTAAATAATTTAAAAACTCAACAAACAATAATTTTTTATTACTCAAACCCATGTTGTTAGAACCCTTTTATTAACATTGCCGAATGTTGCACAAATCTGGCAGTGATGTAACACAAAATCTTTAAGGACTGCCGTCCGCCACTCTAACCACTAAGCCACTGCCTCATTTTTTGATAAATCGCCAAAGTTGCATTTTGAGCCAATTCTGTTACCATTATATGCAAATAAAAAGTTTTGTAAAATGTTATGTGTCCGACGCGGGATTTGAACTTCGGTGTGCTTCCGTAAGTTAGGTCTGCTTAAGTAAACCATAAACACTACGTTTAAATTGATTTTTATTCGGCTCATATCTCACTTATTTATAGTCCGATTTTACACTCGGGGCAATGTATTTGTCATGTGAGACTTACAACTTTGGTTGTTGGGTGTAACTCTATCGCTGCTATGAAGTTCCTAATTCTTGCCTATCTAGCACGTAATTAGTACTTAGTATTTTCCTCGAAAGCCTATTCTATGTTTTTTCTTTTTTCCCCATATTTGCATGCCGCGTTCTATCGCCTCTTCTTTTTTCTTTTATTTTAGTTTTTTTCTACATCGCGATAAATTCTACTCGCGTTTCTACCGCGTTTCAGTGTCGTCCGTTATGCGACGGTGCCTCTCTGTCGGTTAGGCGGGAGGTGGACTTCGTTTGGGTTCCGCGCGCAACAAGCATCGGCTTGGTGTCGTTGGACCACTTGTTAATACAGTCATTGTATTCAACGTCCAATATAATATTGTGGATTTTAAACAGCTATTACTGATTTATAAAGACGGGAAAGGGCGTGGCCAAATTTCAAAACAACTTTGAGAAGCCTGAATATACACGTATGTTTGATGGCTCTAGCTCTTGTAGTTGCTGAGATCCTGGCGTTCATAGAGACGGATAGACGGTCAGACGGACAGACATGAAAGACATGCCTCAATCGACTCGGCTTTTGATACTGATTCAGAATATATATAGTGAGATATCCACTTTACGCCTACAACTCACCCAAACTCCCCAATCACACATAACATAAATTGTAAACAACAAACACTATTGTAAACAACACATAACATTGTAACAAGGAACAAAAAGCCCTTTGATTAACCTCGGTCGTTATTCACGCGCAGAGTCACGTTACAAAGTCACCCTTAATCCAAAAAGTCCACTTCCACAAGTCATAAACATAAACTCTGAGACAATAACAATTGTCCCCTAATATTCGAATTCGATCACTCGCAAGTCATAAACCATTAACACAGACTCTCAGACCATAACAATTGTCCCCTAATACTCGAGTTCGATCACTCAGCGTCGATCACTGGCGAGCCAACTGAAATCCGAGTCGCCCCTAACGCTCTCAGGATTCTCCAATTACCCATATTTTTCGAGAACCTCTCTCTTCACGAGAATAGAAGTTTACGACTCAAATCTCTTAACCCTCTACCGCATACAGAGCCATATATGGTTTCTCACTTTCAATAATTTTTTTTTTGGTGATAAAACGGTACACACGCTCATTCACTGTCAACAGTTATTCTTCTTTGCACTATTTTCTGTTGGAATTCGATGTGCAGAACTTTTTCATGTTGTCTTCTCTCGCGTTTTAATCAGTTTTGTGCAAGTATCTCAAGAAATTGAACACTGCTTTATTTGAAAATTAATTTACTCTATTAAAAAACACCATTAGCGCTTGAAACTATTTGTTTTCGAAAAGAATATAAAAAGAATATATAAAGTTTTCTTTAAGAATTAATATAATTTGACTATTCGGTAAGCATTATAAGTACTATTTTTTGCAAGAAACTGCTGACGCCATATATGGCTGTATATGCAGCAACGTGTACATAGAAATCGAGTCTCCTAAGGCAGTTGATGTGTACAATTACCATATGGGTGGCGTTGATTTACTTGATTCTTTACTGGGACTTTATAGAATTAAATTGCGTTCAAGAAAATGGTATAAAAAATATTTTTCCACATGATTGATATGTGCGTGGTTAATTCGTGGATATTATACCGTCGTAAGTCGGATCAATATATGCCACTGTTCGACTTTAAGCTTATAACTTAGCACCTCTGCAAGGCAGGAAAAATAAAGAAGCGCGGGCGTCCTGGGATGACTCCAACTGCATCGCCGACTACAAGCAGGGAAGGTACTCTTACTACCAGCAAGCGAATGAGGCACCAGGATTTTCTCTTAAATTCTGTTCGAGAGGACAAAATTGGACATTTTCCCACTTGGAAAAAGAATAGGCAACTCTGCCAAAACGATAGTTCCTTCCGATCATACACCTTTTGCGAGATATGCAATGTATTTTTATGTTATAATGAGAAAAGAAACTGTTTTGCCAACTTTCACATGATTGCATAGGAAGCCATATATGGCCACATATGAAATTCGCTAAATGCATAGGAAGCCATATATGGCTTCATTTTTTTTCCCCCAAACTATGGCCCCAAAAAAAAAAAAATTTCCAAATATATGTTATTTTCACCTAAATAAAACAATATTTACAAAAAAATTTTTTTCTTCAATATTTCTATGCTCATGCAGTAGAGGGTTAAGCACTTCGCTCTTTGGTTGAGCCAAATTGCCTATATAAACTCAATCGCGTCTCCATACACTAGTTCAGTACTGAGTACGCTATTAGCCGCGATAGCTCTGCCAAATCCAACTTCAACTGCGTAGTCCGTTTTCCAACCTAGTGATAAGTAAAGGCTTTAGTTCTTCTTTGAGGAATTAATAAAAAGTGTTTAATATTAAAACCAAATCAAACCTTCGGTCTGAATTCATAAATATATAGTTTATGGGGTCGGAGATGCCTCCTTCTGCCTGTTACGCACAAACTCGTTCCGACAAACACTAACAACAACAACTAACAACTAACAACAAGCATTTGCAAAATTTAGCTTATTAAGCAAGCTTCGACTTTTGGCTACACCATCGCGGCCGTCACACATTGTAACGTGACGCCTGCTGTTGTTTTTGGTTTATTTCAAGCGATAATTTGTTTTTCCTTAAGTAAACAAACCCCACCAAGTCATTAACCCTTTTTGCCACAAGTAAATTTCATCACTGGCAATTTTTTTGCATTTAACATTTAACAACCTGTAACAGTGACATATTTGTATGAGCGATTCGGACAGCGATCTTGACGAGTTATGCGCAGGGTTGGATATTGTTTGTAGTGACGGCAATGAAAAGTCTTCCTTCTTTGGGGGGATCGTAGATGGGGTGAAAATTCTGTTGCTGAACGAAAATAAACCGACGCGAAAACAAGTCGAGAAAAAAGACAATTCGGGGCGCGTGGCATTCACTTCACTTTATATTTTCATACTAATATCTTTGAGAAGCGTATGGTGGCTCTCGTCGCATGTGCGACAGGTGCCACCACTGCGCCAGACGCAGAAAACGTTGGCACTTCTTGAGTGCATGGATCCCTCTGCAGACGCGGCATCGGAAGGAGTTTACTCCCTTCGGCTTTGCTTGTGTTTGTGGCTTTAGTGGTGCCATCTGACTAATCTGAAAGAGAGAGTGTGGATATATAGATTAGTATTTGGAAACATATATCCACTGATGGACTCAGTCCTCTAAAGGAAATAGGACTAATTTTGCTACTGGCCTTTTGATGATACCACGGGTGGTGAGGATGTCCACCACGCGGACAATTTCATCTGCGCCAGGATATGTAGCGTGAATGCGGCCCAGATGCCATTCGTTGACTGGTAGGTTGTCTTCCTTGACAACCACCATATCGCCGACTAGGAGGTTTCTCGTTGGAAGTTGCCATTTGGAGCGTTTATGCAACTCTTTGAGATATTCCTCCTTCCAACGGAAACAAAACTGTTGATGCAGAGCCTTCAGTCGCTGCCATCGGTTGATGATGGATGTAGCGTCTTCTTGGATTTCAGGCTCTGCGACGGTTATGAGCGGACCACCGATCAGAAAGTGGCCAGGAGTCAAGGCTAAAAGATCGGCTGGGCTCTCGGACATGGGGGAAATCGGCCTGGAGTTGAGGCACGCTTCAACCTTGGAAAGGAGTGTGGATAATTCCTCAAAGGTGTACTTTAGTGAGGAAGTGGACTTGTAGAAGAGCGTTTTGAAGCTCTTTACTCCAGCTTCCCATAAGCCACCCATATGTGGTGCGCTGGGAGGATTAAAGTGCCATGCGAGGCTTTGATGGCTGTATTTGGTGGCTAAGTCAACCTTCATTGCCTTCATAAAATCTGTTGAGAGGGTTTGGAGGCTCCGACGAACGTCTTTCCGTTGTCGGAGTATACGTGTTGGGGGCAGCCACATCCCGCGACGAAACGTGCGAAGGCTGCGAGAAACTTCTCGCTTGTTAGGTCCGAGATTGCTTCTAAGTGTATGGCCTTTGTGCTGAAGCACACGAAGACACATACATAGCCCTTGGTTATGAGGCAGGCTCGACCAGTGAAATTTTTGATTTCGAAAGGACCAGCGAAATCGAATCCAGTGTGGGTGAAAGGCCGAGAGAAGGAAACTCTCGCAGAGGGCAAAGTACCCATGAGTTGAATTTGCAACTTCTTTTGTTGGAGGATGCAAACTCGACAAGAGTTGATTGTGGCTTTCACTAAAGTTCGAAGCTTTGGAATCCAGTAGCGTGATCTGATGAGACGCATAATTAATTGATTTCCACCATGGAGGGAGATACGATGCGTAAAACGGACGAGAAGGTGTGAGAAGGTACAAGAGTACGGAAGGATGACCGGGTGCCGCTCATCGTAGCTTTTTTTTTTTTTTATTATTTTTCTTTAAATTACAATCTGTTTTTAAATAACAATAAGTAATTGGTTGGCTAGCTGTGAAAAAAGTGTAGCGGCCCTTCCCATTGCAAGGGTGCGCTAATACGTTAATGGTTTAATTCTGTTGGAGTTCTGCGTTTTAATCTTCTTGGTTCCAACTCTCTCATCGGTATTAGTCTCAAGTTTAAGTTTTGGTGACTAAGTAGTTGATTCGTGTGTTTTTTGCTGCATTTTTTAATAGTTTCGTCGACTGTCTCAATGTTTAAATCATTATGGATATCTTCGTTTCTGATGTACCATTCGGCTTTTGTAATTATTCTGAGCATTTTCGATTGCGTTCGCTGGATTAGCTGTAAGTGGGATTTACTAGCAGTTCCCCAGAGTTTTATTCCATACGTCCATATTGGTTTTATTATCGCCTTGTATATTGCAATTTTATTATGTAATTCTAGTTTTGAATGTTTTCCTATTAGCCAGTTAAGTTGTCGAAATTTGTATTTTATTTCATTTCGTTTATTTAGAATGTGCTGTTTCCATGTTAGTTTTGAGTCAATGGTTACTCCAAGGTACTCAGCATAAGGGTGCAATGATATTTGATTGTCATTGATTTTAATTGCGAAATTTTTGGGTTGTCGTTTTGTGTATATTACTTGTTGAGTTTTGTCCTTATTTATCTCAATACCCTATCTCTCAAACCAGGATACTGTTTGTGTCATGATTTGTTGTAGTGCACTTGCAGCTGTTTTTTCGCACGCACTTGAAGACATTAGTACAGTATCATCTGCGAACGTCGCAATCATTGATCCAGGAGTAGTTGGCGTTGGAATATCGGAGGTATATATGAGGTATAATATGGGGCCAAGCACACTACCTTGGGGAACACCCGCTGACACTGGCATAATATCTGAGCAATCATCGTCGTATTTAATATAGAAATATCTGTCCGTTATATAGCTTTGAAGTATATATATATAGGTTATATGGTAATATATTTCTTAGTTTATACAGTAGTCCTTTGTGCCATACTTTGTCAAATGCTTTAGCAATGTCCAAGTACACAGCATAGCAAAACTTCTTTTTGTCGAAGTCGTCTGTTATTTTGTTTATTACTCGATGGACCTGTTGGACAGTCGAATGCTTCTTCCGAAAGTCGAATTGGTGAGAAGGTATTATATTTTTTTGGATTAGTATTTGCTCGATTCTATCAAATAGGATTTTTTCAAATACTTTTGAAAGGACAGGTAACAAGCTGATTGGTCTGTACGAGCTTACAGTATTAGCGTTTTTATTTGGTTTTGGTATCGCTTTAATTTGGCCTACCTTCCAAGTTATGGGAAAGTATTGCAATCGAAGAATTGCGTTAAACAAGTTTCTAATATAGGTAATTATAGTGTCTGGTAGTTCTTTAAGAATTTTTCCTCCGATTAAACCGTATCCGGGGGCTTTCTTTTTTTTAATTTGTTTTATGTGAAATTTAATTTCTGCCTTTTTTATAGTTTTTATTGCACAGTTTAAGTTGGTGATTTGTGTTGGAAGCTCAACATTGCCGCTGTCCATGTCATTGGTAAATGAGGTTCTAAAATGTTCAGCAAGAGTGTCTGCTTTTTCTTTGTTTGATCTCGCCCAAGTGTTGTTCTTTCTTTTTATAGTTGGCTTGTGTATAGTTGAGTTTGTTAATTTTTTGGTCGCTTTCCATAGAGAATAATTTGTAGATAAGGAGGTTCCAAGTTTACTGAGGTAGTATTGAAGCCGGTTATCTTTTTCATTCATGAGAATACTCTTGAGCTCGACTGTTGCTCTATTAAGTTTGTTTTTATCTTCTGGGTGCCTAGTCCTTTGCCATATCCTCCTAAGTTTACGTTTTTGTCTGATTTTGTCTTTAATAAAAGCGGGAGTTTTATTTAACGTAATTATTGTTATAGGTGGTGTTGATTGCGTCGCTGCATATATGATGTTGTCGTTTAAATATGCTATTGCGGAGTCCAGTTCGTTGTTTGTGTTTAATGAGATATTTATTTCTATGTTCTGTTCCAAAATGTCGCGAAACATATTCCAATTTGTCTTGTGGTTAAATAAAGGGAAGTCATTGTTGCTTTCTTCTAGTCCACCATGTAGTGTAATTAATATTGGCGAATGGTCGGAAGAGAGGTCTAGGCATGATTTTATTGTTAGTTTCTCAGATGTTATATTTTTTGTAATGCAGAAGTCAATTAGATCTCAATTTGAATGTATATTTATGCGTATATTAAGACCTAATTTACGCAAGCAGACCGAAGTTCAAATCTCGCGTCGGACACACAGCATTTTACAAAACTTTTTATTTGCATATGGTATGGTAACAGAATTGGCTCAGAATGCGTTTTTGCCGATCGGACGGCAAATGAGGCAGTGGCTTGTAGGTTAGTGGGCGGACGGGGTGTGTGTGTGCGTGAGTTCAAGTCCTACGTGCGGCTGGCTGGTGCGACTTTTTATTATAATGACTTATTTTTGGTTTTTTTATTCTTATAAACTAATGGAAAACTATAGTTATTTAATTATTTCAATACAAATAGTTTTCACAAATTAAAATAAGTTACGAATGTTAGAGCGGGACGCCGATACATCCATGTCTGCATTTGCACATTTACGTTTCGGCGTCCCGCTCCAACACACATCAATTGCCGTATTCGGCGTATGTACGCAACTGTCAGATTTGTGTTCATTCGGCAAAGTTTATAAAAGTGTTCTAATTAAATATGTTGCGTACCAAAAAATTTGAAAAGTATTGTTTGTTAAGCTTTAAAATTATTTAATAGAAAAGAAAGAAAAGAAGGAAAACATGTCACACATTGATCGCGGCAGCATTCGAACTCGAACACTGTCAACATCATTGGTCTTCGAATCCGGCACACACTCCACTAAGTTACTGTACAACTTCCGCGGCCGCCACTACTGTTTGACAAAAGCAAAAATGCATACATAAGCTTATTGCTCTCTTGCCCTACCTAATGCTTATAATTCTTTTCTATTCGCTTTTGCATTTTTTATGCGTTCTTCTTCTGCTATCCGTCAATTAAATTTCTGCGTGTCGTTCGAATAAAATAATAAGAATATAAAGTTTATATTTTTAAATGCTTAATAATAATCCAAATAATGCAAAATTTTCATTATAAATAACGGAAAATAAATGATACACGATATACTATAATAATCCATGGCCGTCAGGTGCTGACTGTAGCGATTGACTGGTTACGACTATTCTTTGGCGATCTGCATTAAACCTCTATCTTAGAGCTTTTATCTGTTCATAACAGTTGTTTTAAAAATAATGGAGCTTGTTTAAATAGGCTTTAAACGACAACCGCTGCAATTTTTTTTGTTTGCTGAAATGGCTGATATTGGACGGGCAATATAAGTATGAAAACCGAATTCTTTTAGCCGTATTTTCACTGTTATTTTTGGGTGGTATCAGAACATTTTCTTTCAATTTCCTCAGTGTTATGCGGTCTTCACTATGCGTTGTTTTGCGTGGTTTTCCCGATTGGCCATATTTATTTAATTTATTTAAAGTCAACTAAATGCAGTCGACTGAATTAGAAATAAGATAGTAATGCAAAAAATAATTTATGGTAATGCAAAGCAGTAAAGCATAAAGTTGATAGAAAGTTTTTTAAGTTAATTAAGTTTGCATTTAATTTTATATAGTTTAATTTTTTTAATTCCAATTAATTTAATTTATATTAAAACTGGGATAAACAAAGATTTAAGCGATTTAACATTTGTTTCAGAAAATTGTGGAAATCCACATAACCCCAATCAGATCAGAAAAATTAATAGTTATAAAATTTTTAGTGAAGAGTTAGTATTAGACATGGCCAACCGACCGAAGGGCAATGTCGCGAACGAAAATAAAATAACCAATCGAACGCTACAGTCAGGTGCTGACTGTAGAAGGCCATGGATTATTATAGTATACCGAGTATCATTTATTTTCCGTTATTTATAATGAAAATTTTGCATTATTTGGATTATTATTAAGCATTTAAAAATATAAACTTTATATTCTTATTATTTTATTCGAACGACACGCAGAAATTTAATTGACGGATAGAAGAAGAAGAACGCATAAAAAATGCAAAAGCGAATAGAAAAGAATTATAAGCATTAGGTAGGGCAAGAGAGCAATAAGCTTATGTATGCATTTTTGCTTTTGTCAAACAGTAGTGGCGGCCGCGGAAGTTGTACAGTAGCCTAGTAGAGTGTGTGCGGATTCGAAGACCAAATTATGTTAACAGTGTTCGGGTTCGATTGTGCCGCGGTGTGACTTGTTTTTTTTCGTCTTTCTTTTCCTTTTAATAATTTAAAAGCTTAACAAACAATAATTTTTTAATTTTTTGGTACGCCACATACATATTTAATTAGAACACTTTTATAAACTTTGCCGAATGTTGCACAAATCTGGCAGTTGCGTACATACGCCGAATACGGCAATTGATGTGTGATAGAGCGGGATGCCGAAACGTAAATGTGCAAATGCAGACATGTATGTATCGGCGTCCCGCTCTAACATTCGTAACTTATTGATTGTCTTAAATATTGCATAAAAACATGAATTTTAATTTGAGCCAATTCTGTTACCATACCATATGCAAATAAAAAGTTTTGTAAAATGCTGTGTGTCCGACGCTAGATTTGAACTTCGGTCTGCTTGCGTAAATTAGGTCTTAATATACGCATAAGTATACGTTCAAATTGAGTTTAATTCGGATCATATCTCACTTATTTTTAGTCCGATTTCTATGAAATTTTCAGAAAACACCCGTGGCAAGGTATTTGTCATGTGAGATGTACAACTTTTGTTGTTGGTGTGTATTGTGTATAGTAAACTGTTATTACCGATTAACAGAGGCGGGAAGGGGCGTGGCCAAATTTCAAAAAAACTTTGAGACACCCGGATATACACGTATGTTGTCACAAAATTTTATTGCTCTAGCTCTTATAGTTGCTGAGATCCAGGCGTTCATACAGACGGACAGACGGACCGACAGACAGACATCAATCGACTCGGCTGTTCATACTGATTCAGAATATATATAGTTTATGGGGTCGGAGATGTCTGCTTATGCCTGTTACGCACAAACTCGTTCCGACAAACACAGTAGACCATGAATTTTTTTAAAATCCATGGCCTAAAAAATTCGGTCGGTGTGGGAGCGGGTAGCTATGTACATGGTGGAGGATCGGTAATGTTTGAGGTTGCGTGTGCTTTAATGTCTTGGGCGGCTTGACACCAATAGATGGAACAACGAACAAGGACAAATATTTACGTTAATTTGATGACCACGCAGTTAGTTCTCGTGCTCGGCTCGTTGGACAGTCATTCATACTGCAGCAGGACAATTCTCCATGCACCAAGGCCCATATTAGATTACTGATTTTTTGAGAGATGTCGAGGTGGAGGCTGGCGTACAACAAATAATAGAAAATAAATATGTGCCATCATCAATGCCAGCTTTTGGAGTCAGAAGCGGTGGTTGACCTTGCTTCGCGTTGTCAAAATACTTTTGTCCATGTTTGTATGTATGCATTTATAGCTAATGCCAGGCAGAAGTGGCAGCCGCGCGTGTTGTACAGTAGCTAGTGTACTTAGTGTGCTGAAATCGTAGGCCAATGATATTGACAATGTTCGTGGCTCGATTGCTGCCGCGATCAATATGTGAATTGTTTTGTTCTTTCCTATTAATATTTTAAAACCTCAACAAACAATAAGTAAGAATTAATTTTAAGTTTTTGGTACGCAATATATGTATGTATGTTCTTAGAATTCTTTTATAAACTTCGCCAAATGCTGCACAGATCTTGCAGTGATATGCGCATGTGTGCCGAATTCGGCAATTGAATTGATTTCCGTTTGAATAGAATAGGAGGGTAAGCAAAAACGACCTGATAGCAGTTTATTTAGAATAAGGAGATGGACAATAGCATTTATTCTCTCACATCTTATTTTCTTTTGTTGGTACACACAAGTAACTTTATGTATAAATTTGCATACATGATGAAGAGCGGGATGCAAATACGTACTTATGGATATGCAGACATGTATAAATTATAATTTCTGGTCAGAGGTCTTCCCATCGGCGATACACTTCCAGTGTATGTAGCGGTGTGAGATTCCTTCCAGATGTGGGTGATCTGCAATCGAGTCCGGAGTGCGCGTTTGGGCACTTGCTGGAACTGATGATTACGTAGACTAGGTGGGGAGTGCACTTGCTTTCCTTAATTGTCGGCCGTTGGGAACAACAATGAATCAATTAATATTCGGGTTATTTGCGGCTATTCCCGGAGCTGAACTTCATTGACAATGTTGGTCAAGATACAAAATCAAACTGAAACTAAATGAATCAAAGTGGACATTGGAGTTTAAATATTTGCATAACATCATGCATTGACTTCATGGTCGGCAAGCCGACTCAGCTATTTCACAGCGCGACAAGGCAAATGCACATAAATAAGTATCATGTTACCATCGCTGGATGTTTGGCAAAGGAGGATTTAGCCGCTAAATATAGCACTGAAGCACACGCCAATGATGAACCAAATTCTAGGGGATCCGCCTGCTGCCACATCATTCATAAAGTTGTGAATGAGCTTGAGGTTGTTTTCGTTCATCCTCTTCAGTTGTGGTAAGCTTAGCACTGGATCGTGCCCTATGATGTTCAATAATGGAGAGGCAGCTATACCGGGCATCCGTCGCAGCTCTTCATTGTGGTTCACATAGCGAGTACCATTCACCATGGCCTGATGCTCAAAAGTTAGGAGATGGGTGCCCATTATTTTTACTTCCGGTCCACCATCTGTGCTGACGCTTGCCCGCTGTTCGTTTATGATGATCATTCCTTCGTCGACAACATGGATCATCTCTAAATGGCTGGGCTGCGTCTGGCAATCAACTGCGCCACCCGCGTGTAATCCGCATGCGCATGTTTCGTGCTGTGTCATTCTGCAGATAGTAGCAAAATTTGTGGGTGAGCCATCTGTTACCGCCAGGATCCCTTCGGAGCATTCCGCGACGATGTTGTCCAGTAGCTTCAGCACGATGTTGTTGTGGACTACCGGAAAGCCAGATACCTTTTTGCAGATTGCCCTGACCTTGGGATACTCTATTAGCAAATGTTTAAAATCAACGGACTGAGAGACTCTGATACTGGCCACTTCCATTAAGCTGACCATGGGAATTTCTGTGAGCATTTCGGCAAAATTATTTTCAAGTCATTGTGGTTTAGTATCGATGGATTAATTATTTTTGATTTAGCCAAAGTAATAGTGAGCATTAAGTTTTCTATTTCCGAAATTAACATTCTATTTCGCGCCAAAAGGGTTTCATATAAATGCGGGGTGTCTACCGCATCTTGCTGCTTTGCTGCAAGTATCTTGTTAACTGTGTCCGTGAGTCGATTGATCTGATTCTGTGTTTCGGTATTTATGATCACATGTCTATTGTTCGATTCTATCAGCTGAGACTCGGAAAACCTTATTATTTCGAAATCTGCGGCATCCGGCGGGCCTGCTACTACTTTCAGGGCCGAGCCTAGGAAATCCAAGCTTCTAGCTAAACGATGGTGGATATTTAATGTGGATAATAACCCCCTGGTGTGCTGCAAATCTACATCTAGCAACTTGCGCATATGTGAGTTTTCTGTCAAATTGGTGGAGTGTCTTACTACCCTGGTCTCATTCCAAATCATTACATTGCCGTCTATTACAGGAATGTAACTGGGATGGGAATAGTCGGTGATTTTTGATTGTGCTGATGCCAGCACTGCGATGGTAATAGCCACAAGCCTGTAAAGAAGCGGTAGAAATAAGCGCTATAGTATAATGTCCAATAGAACAGTTCAGTGTAAAATTACGCTAATGCTTACTTTCTAATTATCGTAAGTTGTCCTTGTGGACCACCCTCCCCTAAATGAGAACAGACGTTCCCAGGTCTGCTTGTATTCTCTCTTCGGAACATAAGGGAGTCAGCTTATTTCCTAGTCTCTTATTGTTTTTTACGAATACCGTTTCCTCTACTTCGAAAACTCTATTCTGTCTGCTTGCGTTGCAGCGTGCAAGTTGTGCTTGTTGGGCCTTTGCGATCTTGTCGCTAATCGCAAGTGTGCGCTCTTCATTGGCTTCGTACAACACTCGGAGAGGCTTTTCGCCTATGACCGAATAAATGGTCTTGTTAAACTCGATTGAAGCCTGCATTATAATGTAATGGTCGCCGTGGCACCATTGACACGAATTTCAAAATGTGTCGTTTTATCGCAACAATTTTTGGTAGCGATAAAAATATATCTAATTTCAATTATCTAAGTCATCAACCTTGCTTAGCAACATAATTACGTCCATACAACATAATAGCAAGATCGCATCAAACTTGTTGCTTCGAACATGTTCGATGATGTTTGCTGTTGCCGTGCGTAATGTTCCCCTAGTTTCGAACCAGCGTCCGCCAATTCGAATTGCATGTCAAAGCTTTCAATCGTAGGCGTAAGGGTCATGTTCCGCTCAGATGCATCTTTGTCGGTGCTGAATCATAGAAAAAGCTCATTTTTGCAGGGAGCCTGGTCTATAAATGTTGCTCCCCTCCTCTATTTGCCCTCTTTCTGATCGGTCGAATTCTAAGGTGAACTCAACGTCGGTTAGCACTGCGTTTGCTACACGTGTCGAGTATGTATTCGTGCGTCAAAATCTGCGAAAAGTCTGTGAAAAATAAAACTGCATACAGTGCACATATATACAGTTCAAATTATTTCCGTGTCGGTGCATTTCAATGCGCAAAATAATCACCAGAAATTACCAGACCGCGAAGACGTAACCTCACTTGCCACGCCCATTTTTCGGCAGAAGAAATCTGGACACATCAGCCTTCCCGATCAGTTTACGAGCCCATTGTGCTTAGCACAAGAAAAGGTATGTCCCCTTATATTTTGTTAAATTTGAAAATTTGACTAAAGTCATCATTTGCCCCTAGATAATCTGGTTGACACGAGTCCCAGTCACCCAGCCTGCACCAATTGACAACTTCATAGCCCACCTTTATGCAGAGGCTTCTGCTTGGCATTGGTGTGGGTTGGCCGAATTGGCATTGGACATTCGAAAATCTCATATAATTCGCCTGCAGCACGCAGCGCTGTCGCCAAATTCTGTTATACTGAACAGCGTTGGATTTGCCATTTGGAGTCTGTTGCAGCAGAAACATCCACCGTTGGACACTGATTGCCTTTGTGCATCGCCTCGCTTTGGTCTGAGATCGAGCTTAATTTTGCCTCACCCCCCTTGCAGTGCAAATGCAGCTGCGCAGCGACTAGAGAGCTTTCTAGCATTGGCTTATGTTTAGTCTCAGTTTTACTTATCTTTGCTTGCACTCGGTCAGTGCTAATGTTCATTTATATTATTATACCATTGAAAATGGTCAAAAAAGGGTATACTAACTTAGTGCAAATGTATGTAACACGCAGAAGGAGGCGTGGGAGACCCCACAAAGTATATATATTCTTGCTCAGGATCACTAGCCAAGAGGATTAAGCCATGTCTGTCTGTCTGTCCGGATGTCGGGATGTCTGGCTGTCTGGATGTCTGGATGTCCAGATGAACACACAGATCTCAGCTATTATAAAAGCTAGAGACACCAAATTTGGCATGAAGGTTTCTGTTTATCCGGGACAGGTGAAGTTTATTTCAAATGTTGGGTACCACGCCCCCCCCACGCAAATCAATAATTTCATCTTTTAAGCTGATTTGCGAGCGACATATAAAAGATACAACATTCTGAGTAAGACTATACTTAGCTAATTATAATACCAACATAGCGTTACAACAAGCACAGAAGTTATTAAACAAAAATCTTGTTCGCTTTGATTTTGTATACAGACCAGCAAGCTGTGACGTCATTGCAATGCTCATGTAGAAAAGAAAAGGAAAGAGAATGCGAGCGCGTAGCGCCATCTGTTGTTCTTCTTTTCTATGCACACGCATTTTTTGCATTCAAACGCACACACACACACACATACATTTGTGCTTGACCAATAAAATGATACACGTATATACACGTATTCATAGACAGACGCATACAAAGGCTTACGTTACGATATTTCTATTAAGTAGAAGTATTGTACAATTATTGACTCTTTACGTTTCAAAAAGGTCGAAGGGTATCCCACTGTCGCGTGCCGCTCGACTGTTGCTCTTGTTTTATATATTTTTTTTTTAATTATATCCTGAGTGTAGAATCTATCTATCGCAGTGAATAGGGTATAATTGTGTGAAGCCAATCAGTGAATCCATATAACCAAAATCTTTAGAAACAAACAAATATGCTATGAATGTGAGCTTGTGAATTTGCCTACATTGATTCCGATCAGATCACAGATCAATTTTTGCAAATTAATAACATCAAATAATTGCCAGTCCCGTAATAAATAAAATTGCCCTTGAAATGAACGATTTGCAAAAGTAATGAAAATAGGAACAATATGATAAAAGTGCTAAATTAACCCAACATAAAAAAAACACCACCAATACACACCTACATCTGCATCGTTGGAAGGCCTTTCATCGTGGAGATTCATGTAAGTGAACAAAATTTACTTTTTTATATTGCTTTAGTCTCATTGTTCTGCAATGATCAGTTCATTTTTAATTGTTTCCTTAGTTCTGCTAATCTGTACATAAATTGTACGTACGTATATATGTACACGCCCATGTGCACCGGCAAAGTTTTACCGCCGGTTCAGTGCTTGTATGTACGTATGTATGTTTGTATTTATGCTCAGCCTCTGATCATATACATGCAGGCATACATACATACCAAAGCTCGAGCTGTATGTAAGTTAACACGCGCAAGCTTGAGTTTGCTGACAACGCTGTTGCGCCGGATGCCGTCGCGACAAAGTTGCAGCCGAAATCCGAAACTCGCACGCGCAAGCAGCCTGATCGCCCGTTGGAGACGCCGACTCAGCACTCAGCCGGCATTCCAGCCGGCAGCGACGGCTTCACGGTTCGATGCAGCTTGCCCTAGAAGGCAGTTTAGAATTTGTTCTCCTAAGGTTCAAACGAACTTAGAAAAAAACGAATTAAATTAATAAAGATTCTTCTCTAATAATAAAGAGACTTCTTTTAATTGGCGCCCAAACGGGAAATAACCCAGTTATCAGCGATCATAAAATCGCTTTCGCTTAGACCAACCGTAATAACTCTTTAAAGTGAATAAAAAACACAAACTCAATTTTTATTTTTGTGACTTAAACGGCAAAAAAGGACAAAGTGAAAAAACACAGCAACAATTAAGTGTTAGAACAAAACAGTGAAAAAATAAGAAAGACACTCACATAACAAAACGAAGTGACTTAAAAACCCCAAACCAAAACCCCAGCCAAGAGAGCTGAGAGAGTTTAAACAAACCAACAAAACAAAGTGACTAAAAAATCACAAAACAAAAAATTAAAAAAAAAAAAACCCCAGCCAAGAGAGCTAAGAGAGTTAAAACAAACCAACAAATACGAGCGTCCAACGGAAATTCAACGGGAGAACTACATACCTCAGCGGCCACCACACCATTGAATTGAGGCTTATATTTCATACTCCAAAATGTAAGTGAGATGTTTATTTATTTAAAATTCAAATCAAATCAATAAAGAATAATCAGAGCTGTTTAGTGTGAGATTGCATTGTTACAAAAAATATAAGCATAACCCTGCCTGTTGCAATAAAGTGTTAAGGAACCTTTACGAGCATAAGTTGAAATTAAAATTAATTTCGTAGCGGTCTAAAGTTTTTATGTTGCGCCCATTGCAAAACCACACCGACGCGGACAGTAGTGGCGACGAACTGATAACTTCATACTTAGAACAGCGGTCTTTAGAAAAAAAAAAAAAATGAATGAGGAACAAATTGCCCAGCTGGAGGCAAAGGTTCAGGCAGCCCTTGACAAACAAGCCAGTTTACTTGAGGAAAAGATAGCCTTCCTGACAAACCAGCTTAGTAGAACCACAGTTTCTGCACCACAGATAGAAATTTTCCGCGAAATAGAAATCGTGCCAGAAATCATTTGCAACGAGCCCCTAGACATTATAAAATCCATCCCCGAGTTCGACGGTAAAATGGAAAACTATGTGTCGTGGAGGCAAGCTGCTTCCGCAGCCTACAAAGTGTTCGAGCCATACAATGGCAGCTCAAGACACTATCAGGCAGTTGCTATAATTAGAAATAAAGTAAGGGGATCAGCAGATGCTGTGCTGGCCTCATTCAACACAGGGCAACCTGCCACTGCTACAATACTTCGACGAAGTCGAAAAAAAACTCAACTTATTAACAAATAAAACACTAATGACGCATGATTCCGTCGCAGCAGCTGTATTAAATGAGAAATTTAGAAGCGACGCGCTTCACGTTTTCATCTCAGGATTAAAAAAGTCCCTGAAGTGGGCAGTCTTCCCGGCACAACTTATAGACCTACCTAGCTAGCTCAAGAAGCCAAATCAAGCAATGAGAGAGGCATCTTTGCAGCAAATTTTGCAAAACACCTTGAGGAAAAACCCCAAAAGCAAAAGTCACAGAACTGGCGTCAGAACGCCCAACAGGGAACGGAAGAATCAAAAACACAAAAACGACCAGCAAAAACCAAATAGCACGAAACAGCGCTATAACAACCAAAAGCCTCAAGGGAGGGGTCCCGAGCCAATGGAGGTGGACTCCTCCTCGCGCTTCAGGCAACCTACACAGGGTTACAAGAACAATCAGGGTTACCGGGACCAGTCTATGAGGACCCTACAAAACCTGAATCATCTACCACAAGATGAGAGTAACGGTGACTACGAGTCCCGATCACAGCATGAAACGGCACAAGTTGAGGACGATTTGTCCGGAGCCGAAAGTTGTAATTTTTTAGCGGGAGCTCCCTGCATAAAAATGTTCGACCTCTGCATCTGGTTTCAAGATTTCGTTGAGGGCCTTTGAAACGGCATTAAGCCTCTCCTGAAATTTACTGTTGATTTCTATCTGCTTGCTCTCGGAATCTATTAACTGACCTTGTTTAAACTTTATTTGTTCCCAGTCATCAAAATCTGGGGTTCCTGCAATTACCTTAAGGGCACTACCTATCATGTTAATGCTACGCGCTTGTCGGTGGTGAACGGTCAAAGAAGCTATTAAGGTGGCTATGTGTTGTACGTCAGTTTTCAGTACCTGTTTCATGTGGTCTTTGGGTAGTTAATCTATCAATTTCAATGTCTCATCGATGTAGGTTTCAAAAGATGTCAAGTTCGTCGTGTGTCCCATGTAACTGTACGAGTCCAAGATTGTTACGTCTCCGTCAACTATGGGTATGTAGTCCGCGTGGGAGTAGTCTCACTGTCGCGTCGGTCAGGTCATGGTTGCTATTGTTAACTGAAAAGATATCTTAACCTAAAAAAGTAATTTGTTAAAATAATTGTCATAATTTTTTTTTTAAATGTCAAAAGCTTACTTAAGATTGTCCTTATGGACCACCCTCCCTTTAATAAGAACCGTCGTACCTAGGTCTGCTTCCACTATAGCTTCTGTGAATATGGGTGATAGTTTATTTCCCAGTCTATTATTGTTTTTTATCCAAACCCTATCGCCTACCAAATATGACTTATAGACCCTATTTTTATTCATTTGGTCAAGTGTCTTTTGTTGTGCTGATGCGATTTTTTCGCTAATTCGCACAGTACTGTCTCTGGTGGCTGCGTGAATTATGTCTATCGGTCTCTCGTTTGTCACCGAATGGATTGACCGGTTGTACTTTATGGTTGCAAGGAGAATGTTTTCGACAGTGTCCTCTACCTGTTTTTCTAACTTATAAGAACGTGCTATATCCCCAAGGGTGCCATGGAACCGCTCGACTTGTCCATTAGAGGAGCTATGCAGGGGTGGGGCGTTTGAAATCTCAATGCCAAAGTTATTGCTGAGCATAGATTTAATGGTTTCTGAGTTCAAGGATTTCTCGTTGTCGCAGTAAATCGCTTTTGTTTTGGGCAAAATGTTGAGAAGTTGCAAAAGTGGAGCTTTTATATCTACGATTGCGCGAGACCGTATAGGCTGTACTACTGCAAACTTGGAAAACTTGTCGATGCAAGTTAGAAAATATTTGCCAGCAGTGGAGTAAACATCTATATGCAACATTTCTCCGGCATACGATGGTATCGGGGTTTTCCCTATTTCGTGTTTTTTTGGGTGCCGATCATGTTTACTCATAGCACAAATTCTACAATTTGCAGCTATTTCCGACGTTAAGCGACCTATCTTTGGAAAAAAATAGTCTCTAAATATTTGTTTCGCATTTTCTTGCGCTGCTCTGTGCGCACGGTTATGTTCAGTTGTCGCAATTTCCCTTTGTTCCGTTGGGTTTACAATATCTGTAACCAAGTTCTTACAATATCTAAAGGTGGTAGAAGGGAATGCCTCAACTAGTCCGTGTTGGATGAAAGCCAGTATGGGTAACTCGCATTGAATTGCGTTGGTTACGTTAGCATTTACTGCATCTTTAATGCCTTGCAGTAATGTGCTGCGATCAGAAAAATTAATTACGTGTCGAGTTTTTGTCTTGAACAAAATATACGTCTTTTGTTGGGCGATAGGCCCTTCTTCCAGAATAATCTGGTTCCGAAAGCAATTCACCGGCTTGTCTGTGGCTTCAATGGTATATGTGAGGGATTGTTCACTGTGGATAGTGGCAGCATCCGAGTCTGCTGAATCCTCTAATGCATTGACGTTTTGGCGAGACAGAGCGTCCGCTACCAAATTCTCCTTTCCGGGTTTATAAATTATGTTTGCGTTGTGCTCATCAATGAAGGCTTTCCAACGCTTTATTTTGGCATTCGGGTTTTTGTCCGATACCGAAAAAGTTAATGATTGGTGGTCTGTATGAATGTTAAGATTCTTGACACCATACAAGTAATTTCTGAGGTTTTTGAGTGCCCATACAATGGCGAGAAGCTCACGCTCATTTGTGGCCAAATTTACCTCGTTACCTCGCAATGTTCGCGAGATCATTGTTATCGGGCGGCCGCCTTGTGACAGTACCGCTCCCAGTCCGTAGCCAGACGCATCTGTTGTTAGGTCAAAAGGCTTTTTGTAATTTGGGTAGGACAATATTACATCTTCTGAGGCCAGTATATTTTTAAGCCTATCAAAAGCTTCATTTTGCTCTGGTGTCAATTCGATTATCACCTTTCTTGAGTAATTGGCACTTACTTTACCATTTTCGCCTTTCAAGATATCTGTTAGGGGCCTTGCGATGCTGGCAAAACCCGTTATGAAGCAGCTATAGTAGCGTGCTAGACCTAAAAATGACCTAAGAGCGAATAGGGTTTTTGGTGGGGGAAAGTCCTTAATAGCTTTTACTTTATCGGGCGAAGACTGAATACCACCTCTGCATACTGTAAGTCCCAGATATTCCACGCTTTTTTTGAAAAACTTGGATTTTTCTTGAGACACTCGCATGCCTGCGTCCCTAAGGTTTTTCAAGACCCACTCAATATCTCTGATATGATCTTCTATGGACTTGGAGAAGATTATTACGTCATCGACGTAAACATAACATATCCTACCAATTTGTTCGCGGAGCACATCATCAATGGCTCGTTGAAAAAAAAATGCCCTTGGGGCATTTTTCAGCCCAAAGGGGAGTCTACAAAACTCATACTTCCCGTTGTTGACAGAGAACGCTGTCTTTTTTCGATCTCTTTCAGCCAATTCTATTTGGTGAAACCCTGACTTGAGGTCCAGCGTTGTGAAATACTGAGCCTCGCCCAAGTTTGATAATATAGTCGAATTAGATGGGATAGGGTATTTATCATCGGTTGTCTTATGATTTGGTTTCCTAAAATCAATAACCAGACGCTTTTGCTTGTGCCCCGCTTCGTCGATGCTTTTTTTGTCGACGACCCAAATCGGGTTATTATAAGGGGACTTTGACGGTCGTATTATGCCATTCGCTAGAAGTTTTTTAACCTCTGCATTGACAAAGTCAGACACGCCCTTCGGATACGGATAAAGTTTTGAGTAAACTGGTTCGTCGTCCGTTGGTATAGTGGCAACCGTATTTATGTTGTACGGTAGGGACTCGTTAACGTCTGCGAATGCTTTTATCATTTTGATGATCATACTATCAAAGGTGGATCTGACAGCAGGAGGGGCATCTGTGTCATTAATCCGAATATGATTTACCTGTTGACATTTAGTGAACTCGATTTTTTCTATCCCATAGTCATGTTTGATGTACAGCGATCGGAATCCTCTGGTTCCCTAAGCTTGTTCGGGGTGGGGTGGGTTGTTGCTGATCATCGACTCCAGTACATAAACTTTATTTAGGATTCCTCGGAAACTATACGAATGGAGACATACTCCCGAAACAATTAAATCACACCAAGGCGAAAAAGAGAGGTGCCAACCATGATAATCAGCGCGAGGCAGTAAGAGAGTATCCCAAAAACAGAATTGTCTACCTATTCACTATACCATGTCTTCAGGAATTAATAATAGATTCAAAGATTCATTATTTATCTCCAAGTTTATTTCTTAAATTATGACACATCTCTTCAGCCATATGGCATTCTTGACCCTAAATAACAATTGTCTAAAAGCAAACTCTTTCAAAACTACCAGTAGAAGGCTAGGCTAGTAATAATACATTCTTTCTATTTTTAGGCCATGGATTTTAAAAAATGGTCTACTGTGTTTGTCGGAACGAGTTTGTGCGTAACAGGCATAAGTGAGATATGATCCGAATTAAACTCAATTTGAACGTATACTAATGCGTATATTAAGACCTAATTTACGCAAGCAGACCGAAGTTCAAATCTAGCGTCGGACACACAGCATTTTACAAAACTTTTTATTTGCATATGATATGGTAACACAATTGGCTCAGAATGCATTTTTGCCGATCGGACGGCAAATGAGGCAGTGGCTTGTAGGTTAGAGTGGTGGACGGCGTGTGTGTGTGCGTGAGTGTGTGTGTGCGTCCTACGCGCGGCTGGTGCGACTTTTTATTTTAATGACTTATTTTTGGTTTTTTTCTTCTTATAAACTAAAGGAAAACTATAGTTATTTAATTATTTCAATAAAAATAGTTTTCACAAATTAAAATAAGTTACGAATGTTAGAGCGGGACGCCGATGCATACATGTCTGCATTTGCACATTTACGTTTCGGCATCCCGCTTTATCACACACATCAATTGCCGTATTCGGCGTATGCACGCAACTGTCAGATTTGTGCAACATTCGGCAAAGTTTATAAAAGTGTTCTAATTAAATATGTTGCGTACCAAAAAATTTGAAAAGTATTGTTTGTTAAGCTTTAAAATTATTTAATAGAAAAGAAAGAAAAGAAGGAAAACATGTCACACATTGATCGCGGCAGCATTCGAACTCGAACACTGTCAACATCATTGGTCTTCGAATCCGGCACACACTCCACTAAGTTACTGTACAACTTCCGCGGCCGCCACTACTGTTTGACAAAAGCAAAAATGCATACATAAGCTTATTGCTCTCTTGCCCTACCTAATGCTTATAATTCTTTTCTATTCGCTTTTGCATTTTTTATGCGTTCTTCTTCTTCTATCCGTCAATTAAATTTCTGCGTGTCGTTCGAATAAAATAATAAGAATATAAAGTTTATATTTTTAAATGCTTAATAATAATCCAAATAATGCAAAATTTTCATTATAAATAACGGAAAATAAATGATACTCGGTATACTATAATAATCCATGGCCTTCTACAGTCAGCACCTGACTGTAGCGTTCGACTGGTTATTTTTAAATTGTACTTATATTGTTGTTCATTGGTGTAACAGCAGAAGGCTCTTAAAAATTGTTTTCTCTAAATTAATATGTAATACACTCTAACAGTGAAAAATCATCGAACGCAGAAAAATATTTATGTACTCTCCTAAGTTTGTGTAGGGTAGTGTAGTTAAGCCGATCATTGAACCAGCGCAACAGCTGATCGATATTGCGTGAGCCTTCGTTTGCAATATGTATGTATGTATGTAGGCATGTGAGCAATTGACTTTGTTTGTTCGCAAACATTGATTTAATTAATTGCAGATATTAATGATTGTTATGGTAAAATATGATAGGCATTTAACAGATGTATACAAACATATATATAACTATATATACCACATATATAAGTAATTATATATAATTATATATATATATATATATTTATAGATATATATATATATATTTATAGATATATATAGACATATAGACATGTGTATATTTAATTGAAAATTTTAGTCGGGTTTAATAACATATTATCTTTTGTCATAGAAAATAATTGAGCATTGGAATGAGAAAATATTTATTTATTTCACGTTGTTCGCAAAGCAGACAATTTCTTGTCAGTATGTACAAATTAAAAGAAGTCTCTTTATTATTAGAGAAGAATCTTTATTAATTTAATTCGTTTTTTTCTAAGTTCGTTTGAACCTTAGAAGAACAAATTCTTCTAGGGCAAGCTGCATCGAACCGTGAAGCCGTCGCTGCCGGCTGGAATGCCGGCTGAGTGCTGAGTCGGCGTCTCCAACGGGCGATCAGGCTGCTTGTGCGTGAGTTACCACATGCACCCTTCCCCCGGTCAACATCGTACCTCCTCCTAAACCGAAGCGAGGGTACAACAAAGAACTAAGAACAAAGAACAACTCTTAAGCATTTACACACCAAATCAAATGTATACTTATATATAAGTTAACCCAGACCCGGGAGTGCATTGCTCCAATTAAAGTAACAAACAGGAAAAGGGCCAGAATGCTGACTAGGCATTCTTGCAACATTGTAAATTCCTAGAAATACAAATATGTACTGAGTCTTTTAAATATCAAGTTGAGCTGAATAAATGCTATTCTGTATCCATAATCCAAAGAGAACAGACGTGTTTTATTCCCCGAGTATTATTTTATTAAAAGTAAATAATAGTAAGATTTAAAAAAAAAAAAAAAAAAAAAAAAAAAAAATTACAAGCAATAAGGCTTCCGCAAATAAGTGCGAGATATATCAAGAAGAAATACTAAAGCTTAATCTGAAGAGGCACAATCCGAATGACGAAGACGGGAAACAGTTCAATTACAATAGCATGCAGAGTTGCAGGGCGCAAAGCTGTACGCTGTTTTTGAATGTACCCGAATCCGACGTTAAAGGGTCGCTAACTGATTATTAAGCCCACTTAAAATAATTAAATATTAAAAAATACGAAACAAAAAACAAATAAACTACCGATTGCCCCAAATCCATAACCTTACACATGTACACAAAAACTAAAAATCCTTCATTACAGGAAATTTTAGAAGACACCTTTACATCAACACACACCACAACACAACGGTTAAAATAAGTTAACTAAGAATAATATTAAGAGACACACACTATAAATTAAGAACACAACACACATTAGAAACTAAGAGACCAACATACTATAAATTAAGATAGCGACACACATTAGAAACTAAGATATCAACACATATTAAAAATTAAGGTAATAACACTAAAACACATATTGTTCCGAAGCACACACGATCAGATAGGAAGAGAAGAGTAATAGGAATTGACGGGACATAATTGAAACACTAAAATAGGCCCCATAAAATTTACAGTTGTATAGAGAGAGTTCATGTCGCATATCAAAAGGTTGTTTCCGAACACCAGAAGCAGAAGTAGAGCTGAAAGAGAAGAATTAGCATCAAGGTCTTTAGAGCCCATTGAAGAAGATTTTATCTTAGGTAGAGAAACAGTTCCGACAATAATGACTTCAAACACTCCACCACTTAACCAACCATTGCCACCTTCGGCAACAACCACCCCGAACGAAATTTTTAACACATTACGCATACCCGACGCAATTCGTTTTCTCCCAACATACGATGGTAATTTTAAAACGTTAAACGACTTTATTACCAATGTAGAGGAGGTCCTAATGATGATCAGAGGGGCAGATCAGACTCCGTACGGTCATTTGTTAATGAGGACAATCAGAAATAAGATCGAAGGGAAAGCAAACGAGGTACTGATAGCAGAAGGCGTCCCCCTCAATTGGGACATCATGAAAGCTACACTTCGAATTCATTTTACAGATAAGAGGGAAGAATCTTCCCTTATACAGGAGCTTCACCTTATAAACTTAAAAAATTTGTCCTTGACTAGGTTATATGAAGAAATAACCGAAGTCAGACTCGCCCTTTTAGCATTATTGACACTAGAGAAAGGGAACAGTCTATAATTAAAGCTAAAAAGGAATCATACACTAAGTTGTGCCTGGATGCCTTTGTAACAGGTATAAAGGGACCCTTAGGTGCTTTTGTAAGAGCTCTCAGACCCAAAACCCTATCTGAAGCGTATGAAGAAGCTCTCAAGGAAAGAGAGTTATACTTCCAGGAAAGAAAGAGGAAAATGCTGGAAACTAACAATCCGAGACAGGGAAAGAGAGGTAGTAACGAAAGTCAGGGACAGAATGCAGGAACTTCTTATAGCAACAACGGAAATAACGGTTCTAATTACAACTCTAATAATAACCGATTCCGTCATAATCAAAACTCTAACAATAGTTCCAGATCCAACAGTTCGAATAGAAATAACCGAACTAACACCCCGGCTATAATGCCAAAACCAGAACAAGCCGATTACAATAGTGGACGAACTCAGGGTAATTCTTCAAACCGTTCGGGTCAATATTATAATATTAATGGGACCACCCAGAACACCGATATCGGACAATCGGATGAACAAAATTTTCAAGTTATAGCCTCGGACAACAGACAGGATACATAGAAAGAGACAGAAACTCCCTCAGCCCCAATGCAAATATTACACACGGACTTGTATACTATTAACGGTAATTACGTAATGACTGTAATCGATAAGTTTTCTAAATTCGCTGCGGCATACACTATCCCCACCAGAAACAGTATAAATATTGTAAAAACAATGCAACAGTTCATACAATATTTCGGTATTCCTAAGAAGATCGTTTGCGATCAAGGAGCGGAATATAATTCGAACTTGTTCAAAGATTTTTGCGTACAATATGGAATAGAGTTGCACATGACTTCTTTTCAACAGTCATCTAGTAATGCACCAGTAGAGAGGTTGCACTCAACATTAACGGAAATATACAGGATTATAATGGAAAAGAAAAAGACAGAAAACTTAAACATAGAACATGACAGTATTTTGACCGAAACTATAATAACCTATAACAATGCCATTCATTCGGCAACAAAACTCACACCGTTAATTTAACGACCAACATGACTATCTCAAACAACTAAATGTCTTTAGGGAAAAACTCTACCCGGACGTAACTAAACAAATGAGTTTGATAAAGAGTCAAAATATAGAAAAGTTAAACGAAGGAAGAGAAGACCCACAACACTTAGAAACAGGAGCAATAATATTTAGAAAAGAAAATAGAAGGAATAAACTAACACAGAGGTTCACTAAACATAAAGTGCTAGAAGACGGTGGGCATACATTAGTATCAGATAGGAAACAAAAGTTACATAAGTCTAAGTTAAGGAAATCTACTAGAAGTGACAACAAAAATTAATTATAAAACGATATCATTTAAAATAGTCCATGAAAATATTTACAGGTTTGCCTTAGCAGAGGGACAATTCGTTAACGTCCAATACTTGGAACCAGGAACACCGATGGTGAGACTAGAATTAGGGACAGCAAAAAACATTCACGATTATAGAATTATTGCCCATGTAATTTGCATCGAAGATTATAAGAAGAACATAGAACAGTTGCAAAGTGCACTACAGGAAATGAAGACAGTAGAATTTTCGGGAGAAGCTATTAGAACACTAGAAGAAAAATTAAATCAAGTTAAAGAAAAGATAAATATCCTATCTCCAAAAAAGAGACAGAAAAGAGGAGTAATAAATGGATTAGGAAGTATAATTAAATCAGTAACAGGAAACATGGACTCAGAAGACTCCATTAGAATAAAGGATGAATTTCAGAACATACACGAAAATTTAGGCGAATTAACTTTACAAATGAATAATGAAAACGAAATCATTGTAAGATTTGAAAATATAACTAAACATATAAACCAGGAACAAATTGTTATAAATAATTTTATAAAAAATTTTAAAAACGAAATTTTTAAGCACTTAACAGAAGAACACAATGAGATACATGCGTTACAGTACACTAACAGATTAGGCTACAATATTGATATATTATACAATCATATCTCTAACATAGTAGAAAGCATTTTGCTAACTAAACTAAAAATAATACCTAAATTCATATTATCAATGGAGGAAACAGATAGGATCATGGAAATTTTTTCTGAACAAAATGTAACAATAGAATCTCAAGAACACTTGTATAGGCTATTAGAAATGGATACATTTATAAATAAAACAAATGTCATTTTTTATATAAGAATACCTATATTTGAGCAACAAAGTTATAAGCTCGCCCGTACAATTCCAATTCCATTAAACACAACAAAGTTCTTACAAATTCCGAATTATATTCTATTTAACAAAAACATTGTAAAATCCATAAAAGAAAGATGTGACCAAGTTCACGAGATATACATTTGTAAATCTAAGCTAGAGGTAACTCCCAATGGAGAAGAGAGGTGTATCCAAGCAATAGCCAATGCGGACCTGGCAGTATGCGACGCAATCGAGGTTGACGAACAGGAACGAATTCTGGAACCAGAAAAGGGAAACATTTTAGTGCTAAATGGAGCTCATACGCAAATAAACTCAAACTGCGTTAGACCATTTCAAGTAACGGGGAATGTCGTTATTACGTACAAAGACTGTAATATTACGATCAATGGATTCACCTATGGAAACGAAGTAATAAAGATGGATGACAAAATCAAACTCGTCATACCCTTGTTCAAAGGAGTGAAGATAAATAATACAATGGAGGACTTAAATTTACAGAAGTTACACTGGGAAAATGTGAAAAGCCGAAATAAATTGGTGTACGTTCACAACGTGACACAAACCCATTTTGCAGTCATCTACATCGGCCTGGCCATATTAACAGTGATAGTCATATTTATAATGGCTCTAAAAAGGAGAGCTGCCGTATTCACACCGTCGCCTCCACTGGTAGATTTCGTTCCGACACTTCCCTCGATGTGGCCGTCACTTCAATCCAGGGGGGGAGGAGTTACCACATGCACCCTTCCCCCGGTCAACATCGTACCTCCTCCTAAACCGAAGCGAGGGTACAACAAAGAACTAAGAACAAAGAACAACTCTTAAGCATTTACACACCAAATCAAATGTATACTTATATATAAGTTAACCCAGACCCGGGAGTGCATTGCTCCAATTAAAGTAACAAACAGGAAAAGGGCCAGAATGCTGACTAGGCATTCTTGCAACATTGTAAATTCCTAGAAATACAAATATGTACTGAATCTTTTAAATATCAAGTTGAGCTGAATAAATGCTATTCTGTATCCATAATCCAAAGAGAACAGACGTGTTTTATTCCCCGAGTATTATTTTATTAAAAGTAAATAATAAAGCTGAAATAAAGGCTTAGAACTATCCAACGACATTCCATTCATCGGGAAAAAGAAGACCCCTTTCCCCCTTTGGTCCTACAACTAACCTTCCTGGAACATCGTGGGATAGATAACTCGTGCGAGTTTCGGATTTCGGCTGCAACTTTGTCGCGACGGCATCCGGCGCAACAGCGTTGTCAGCAAACTCAAGCTTGCGCGTGTTAACTCCTCCCCTACTAGGTTGAAACGCGTCCTCGGGTTTCCTCTGTCTCGTTCTGCGCTGATATAATTTCCAGGCGCCAACGAAAAGTAGTAGTATGGCGATGAGTGTCAGGCAGCCATAAGATCGTAAAGACACTCCCGATCTAAGATCCCCGATATGCTGGAGATTCTTCATGGTCAGATCATGCAAGAATGGGAGGCTCAGATGTTCTCTGAAGAGGGTGACGTTGAGCACGGCTGCCGTGGATACAGCAGGTTTTTTCTTCAGGATGCCTCGGTGGTTCACGTAACGGGTGCCATTTAGTGAGATGTGGTCGTCGTAAGTGGCGAGGAAGGTTCCCGCGACTATCTGGCTGTTCCCAGTGCTGTCCACTACATTCATGGTCGCGCTGTTTATTACTGCAATGCCCTCGCCGATTACTACCACGGGCGCCAGGTGTCCGGGGCGTGTAGCGCATTGTGCGACGGTTCCAGATACCAGTTGTTGGGCGCATGAAGTGTTTTGTAGTCTTCTGCAGAAAGTAGTGCTCAGAGTGGCAGCGCAGTCACGTACAGCGAAGGTCTTTGTTCCACAGTCGGCCACCGTATTACCTTCTTCTAGATCTAATATTATGTTATTATGTTGAACAGGAAGAATATCTATTTTTTTACAATTTATCAAAGGTTTGGGATATTTAATCAGAAAGTACAGTAACTCAGAATTTTGAAAAGCTTTTATATCAGAAACTTCTAATAGGTCGGTTATACTAGTATTTGTGAGTTGTTCATTTAATAATTCTTTTATGTCGATGCTGTCTAGTATAAGGGGGCTGATTAAATTAATTTTTGCAAGTGTAACGGTGAGGATTAAGTCCTCAAGGTTTGTAATTATCATTCTATTCTTTGCCAAAATTGTTGCATAAAAATGTTCGACCTCTGCATCTGGTTTCAAGATTTCGTTGAGGGCCTTTGAAACGGCATTAAGCCTCTCCTGAAATTTACTGTTGATTTCTATCTGCTTGCTCTCGGGATCTATTAACTGACCTTGTTTAAACTTTATTTGTTCCCAGTCATCAAAATCTGGGGTTCCTGCAATTACCTTAAGGGCACTACCTATCATGTTAATGCTACGCGCTTGTCGGTGGTGAACGGTCAAAGAAGCTATTAAGGTGGCTATGTGTTGTACGTCAGTTTTCAGTACCTGTTTCATGTGGTCTTTGGGTAGTTAATCTATCAATTTCAATGTCTCATCGATGTAGGTTTCAAAAGATGTCAAGTTCGTCGTGTGTCCCATGTAACTGTACGAGTCCAAGATTGTTACGTCTCCGTCAACTATGGGTATGTAGTCCGCGTGGGAGTAGTCTCACTGTCGCGTCGGTCAGGTCATGGTTGCTATTGTTAACTGAAAAGATATCTTAACCTAAAAAAGTAATTTGTTAAAATAATTGTCATAATTTTTTTTTTTAAATGTCAAAAGCCTACTTAAGATTGTCCTTATGGACCACCCTCCCTTTAATAAGAACCGTCGTACCTAGGTCTGCTTCCACTATAGCTTCTGTGAATATGGGTGATAGTTTATTTCCCAGTCTATTATTGTTTTTTATCCAAACCCTATCGCCTACCAAATATGACTTATAGACCCTATTTTTATTCATTTGGTCAAGTGTCTTTTGTTGTGCTGATGCGATTTTTTCGCTAATTCGCACAGTACTGTCTCTGGTGGCTGCGTGAATTATGTCTATCGGTCTCTCGTTTGTCACCGAATGGATTGACCGGTTGTACTTTATGGTTGCAAGGAGAATGTTTTCGACAGTGTCCTCTACCTGTTTTTCTAACTTATAAGAACGTGCTATATCCCCAAGGGTGCCATGGAACCGCTCGACTTGTCCATTAGAGGAGTTATGCAGGGGTGGGGCGTTTGAAATCTCAATGCCAAAGTTATTGCTGAGCATAGATTTAATGGTTTCTGAGTTCAAGGATTTCTCGTTGTCGCAGTAAATCGCTTTTGTTTTGGGCAAAATGTTGAGAAGTTGCAAAAGTGGAGCTTTTATATCTACGATTGCGCGAGACCGTATAGGCTGTACTACTGCAAACTTGGAAAACTTGTCGATGCAAGTTAGAAAATATTTGCCAGCAGTGGAGTAAACATCTATATGCAACATTTCTCCGGCATACGATGGTATCGGGGTTTTCCCTATTTCGTGTTTTTTGGGTGCCGATCATGTTTACTCATAGCACAAATTCTACAATTTGCAGCTATTTCCGACGTTAAGCGACCTATCTTTGGAAAAAAATAGTCTCTAAATATTTGTTTCGCATTTTCTTGCGCTGCTCTGTGCGCACGGTTATGTTCAGTTGTCGCAATTTCCCTTTGTTCCGTTGGGTTTACAATATCTGTAACCAAGTTCTTACAATATCTAAAGGTGGTAGAAGGGAATGCCTCAACTAGTCCGTGTTGGATGAAAGCCAGTATGGGTAACTCGCATTGAATTGCGTTGGTTACGTTAGCATTTACTGCATCTTTAATGCCTTGCAGTAATGTGCTGCGATCAGAAAAATTAATTACGTGTCGAGTTTTTGTCTTGAACAAAATATACGTCTTTTGTTGGGCGATAGGCCCTTCTTCCAGAATAATCTGGTTCCGAAAGCAATTCACCGGCTTGTCTGTGGCTTCAATGGTATATGTGAGGGATTGTTCACTGTGGATAGTGGCAGCATCCGAGTCTGCTGAATCCTCTAATGCATTGACGTTTTGGCGAGACAGAGCGTCCGCTACCAAATTCTCCTTTCCGGGTTTATAAATTATGTTTGCGTTGTGCTCATCAATGAAGGCTTTCCAACGCTTTATTTTGGCATTCGGGTTTTTGTCCGATACCGAAAAAGTTAATGATTGGTGGTCTGTATGAATGTTAAGATTCTTGACACCATACAAGTAATTTCTGAGGTTTTTGAGTGCCCATACAATGGCGAGAAGCTCACGCTCATTTGTGGCCAAATTTACCACGTTACCTCGCAATGTTCGCGAGATCATTGTTATCGGGCGGCCGCCTTGTGACAGTACCGCTCCCAGTCCGTAGCCAGACGCATCTGTTGTTAGGTCAAAAGGCTTTTTGTAATTTGGGTAGGACAATATTACATCTTCTGAGGCCAGTATATTTTTAAGCCTATCAAAAGCTTCATTTTGCTCTGGTGTCAATTCGATTATCACCTTTCTTGAGTAATTGGCACTTACTTTGCCATTTTCGCCTTTCAAGATATCTGTTAGGGGCCTTGCGATGCTGGCAAAACCCGTTATGAAGCAGCTATAGTAGCGTGCTAGACCTAAAAATGACCTAAGAGCGAATAGGGTTTTTGGTGGGGGAAAGTCCTTAATAGCTTTTACTTTATCGGGGAAGACTGAATACCACCTCTGCATACTGTAAATCCCAGATATTCCACGCTTTTTTTGAAAAACTTGGATTTTTCTTGAGACACTCGCATGCCTGCGTCCCTAAGGTTTTTCAAGACCCACTCAATATCTCTGATATGATCTTCTATGGACTTGGAGAAGATTATTACGTCATCGACGTAAACATAACATATCCTACCAATTTGTTCGCGGAGCACATCATCAATGGCTCGTTGAAAAAAAAATGCCCTTGGGGCATTTTTCAGCCCAAAGGGGAGTCTACAAAACTCATACTTCCCGTTGTTGACAGAGAACGCTGTCTTTTTTCGATCTCTTTCAGCCAATTCTATTTGGTGAAACCCTGACTTGAGGTCCAGCGTTGTGAAATACTGAGCCTCGCCCAAGTTTGATAATATAGTCGAAATAGATGGGATAGGGTATTTATCATCGGTTGTCTTATGATTTGGTTTCCTAAAATCAATAACCAGACGCTTTTGCTTGTGCCCCGCTTCGTCGATGCTTTTTTTGTCGACGACCCCGGGTTATTATAAGGGGACTTTGACGGTCGTACGAGGGTCGTTTGATAAGTCCGTGACTTTTTGTATTTGCCGCGCACCTGCTCTAAATACAACACTGCTCCTGTCAGCAGTTATCGATTAACAGCTGACTGTAAAATTTTGAGAAAGCTGCGTTTTTTGGTTTGCGTTTTATAGGCATTGAAAGCAGACGATCTCGTGAATTTTAACGAAAATGGAAAAAAGTGAATTTCGTGTGCTAATTAAGCATTATTTTTTGCGTAAAAAATCCATCACCGAAACCAAGGAAAGACTTGATAAATATTATGGGGACTCTGCACCATCAATTTCAATGGTTAAGAAATGGTTCCGTTGTGGTCGTACCAGTACAAGTGATGCCGAACGTTCAGGTCGCCCAAAAGAGGTCGTCATGCCAGAAATCGTCGACAAAATCCATGGAATGATATTGGATGATCGGAGAATGAAAGTGCGTGAGGTAGCTGAGGCTGTAGGCATCTCAACTGAACGGGTACATCACATTTTACATGAATATTTGGACATGAAAAAGCTTTCCGCGCGATGGGTGCCGCGATTGCTCACACACGACCATAAGCGCAACCGTGTGACCATTTCAAAGGAGTGTTTGGCGATGTTCAACCGCAATCCAAACGAATTTTTGCGCCGTTTCGTTACCGTAGACGAAACATGGATCCACCACACCACACCAGAGACCAAAGAACAATCAAGACAGTGGGTTTCTCCGGGTGAACGTGCACCAAAGAAGGCCAAGGTGGGTCTGTCGGCCAACAAGGTCATGGCCACAGTTTTTTGGGATGCACAAGGTATCATTCACATCGATTACCTTGAAAAGGGTAAAACGATCACCGGCGAATATTATTCAGAGCTTTTGGACAGATTCGATATTGATTTGAAGCAGAAACGACCGCATTTGGCGAAAAAAAAGTGCTGTTCCATCAGGACAATGCACGGGTGCACACGTGTGTAGTCAGCATGGCAAAATTTCATAAATTGGGCTACGAACTGCTACCCCACCCAGCATATTCTCCAGATTTAGCCCCCTGTGACTATTTTTTGTTTCCAAACATGAAGAAATGGCTCGGCGGTAAGAGATTCGGGTCAAATGAAGAGGTCATCACAGAAACAAACGACTATTTTGAGGGCCTTGAGAAAACCTATTATTTGGAAGGAATAAAAAAATTGGAAAAACGCTGGACTAAATGTATAGAGCTAAAAGGAGATTATGTTGAGAAATAAAACGCTTCTTTGACGAAAAAAATATATTTTATTCAAAAAGTCACGGACTTATCAAACGACCCTCGTATTATGCCATTCGCTAGAAGTTTTTTAACCTCTGCATTGACAAAGTCAGACACGCCCTTCGGATACGGATAAAGTTTTGAGTAAACTGGTTCGTCGTCCGTTGGTATAGTGGCAACCGTATTTATGTTGTACGGTAGGGACTCGTTAACGTCTGCGAATGCTTTTATCATTTTGATGATCATACTATCAAAGGTGGATCTGACAGCAGGAGGGGCATCTGTGTCATTAATCCGAATATGATTTACCTGTTGACATTTAGTGAACTCGATTTTTTCTATCCCATAGTCATGTTTAATGACGTTGTTTGTCAGATCTATTTGGGCATTGATCTGTTTTAACAGGTCAAGGCCAATTATGCCATCGAAGTCATTAAGTGACTCCAGCACGAAAAAGTAGGACTTTACGTCGAAAAGGTGTATGAGGCATTTCTGCTCAATCTTAGTGTGCCCATGAATTGATTTGACAAACCTTGAGGACTTAATCCTCACCGTTACACTTGCAAAAATTAATATAATCAGCCCCCTTATACTAGACAGCATCGACATAAAAGAATTATTAAATGAACAACTCACAAATACTAGTATAACCGACCTATTAGAAGTTTCTGATATAAAAGCTTTTCAAAATTCTGAGTTACTGTACTTTCTGATTAAATATCCCAAACCTTTGATAAATTGTAAAAAAATAGATATTCTTCCTGTTCAACATAATAACATAATATTAGATCTAGAAGAAGGTAATACGGTGGCCGACTGTGGAACAAAGACCTTCGCTGTACGTGACTGCGCTGCCACTCTGAGCACTACTTTCTGCAGAAGACTACAAAACACTTCATGCGCCCAACAACTGGTATCTGGAACCGTCGCACAATGCGCTACACGCCCCGGACACCTGGCGCCCGTGGTAGTAATCGGCGAGGGCATTGCAGTAATAAACAGCGCGACCATGAATGTAGTGGACAGCACTGGGAACAGCCAGATAGTCGCGGGAACCTTCCTCGCCACTTACGACGACCACATCTCACTAAATGGCACCCGTTACGTGAACCACCGAGGCATCCTGAAGAAAAAACCTGCTGTATCCACGGCAGCCGTGCTCAACGTCACCCTCTTCAGAGAACATCTGAGCCTCCCATTCTTGCATGATCTGACCATGAAGAATCTCCAGCATATCGGGGATCTTAGATCGGGAGTGTCTTTACGATCTTATGGCTGCCTGACACTCATCGCCATACTACTACTTTTCGTTGGCGCCTGGAAATTATATCAGCGCAGAACGAGACAGAGGAAACCCGAGGACGCGTTTCAACCTAGTAGGGGAGGAGTTAACACGCGCAAGCTTGAGTTTGCTGACAACGCTGTTGCGCCGGATGCCGTCGCGACAAAGTTGCAGCCGAAATCCGAAACTCGCACGCGCAAGCAGCCTGATCGCCCGTTGGAGACGCCGACTCAGAACTCAGCCGGCATTCCAGCCGGCAGCGACGGCTTCACGGTTCGATGCAGCTTGCCCTAGAAGGCAGTTTAGAATTTGTTCTCCTAAGGTTCAAACGAACTTAGAAAAAAACGAATTAAATTAATAAAGATTCTTCTCTAATAATAAAGAGACTTCTTTTAATTTGTACATACTGACAAGAAATTGTCTGCTTTGCGAACAACGTGAAATAAATAAATATTTTCTCATTCCAATGCTCAATTATTTTCTATGACAAAAGATAATATGTTATTAAACCCGACTAAAATTTTCAATTAAATATACACATGTCTATATGTCTATATATATCTATAAATATATATATATATCTATAAATATATATATATATATATAATTATATATAATTACTTATATATGTGGTATATATAGTTATATATATGTTTGTATACATCTGTTAAATGCCTATCATATTTTACCATAACAATCATTAATATCTGCAATTAATTAAATCAATGTTTGCGAACAAACAAAGTCAATTGCTCACATGCCTACATACATACATACATATTGCAAACGAAGGCTCACGCAATATCGATCAGCTGTTGCGCTGGTTCAATGATCGGCTTAACTACACTACCCTACACAAACTTAGGAGAGTACATAAATATTTTTCTGCGTTCGATGATTTTTCACTGTTAGAGTGTATTACATATTAATTTAGAGAAAACAATTTTTAAGAGCCTTCTGCTGTTACACCAATGAACAACAATATAAGTACAATTTAAAAATAACCAGTCGAACGCTACAGTCAGGTGCTGACTGTAGAAGGCCATGGATTATTATAGTATACCGAGTATCATTTATTTTCCGTTATTTATAATGAAAATTTTGCATTATTTGGATTATTATTAAGCATTTAAAAATATAAACTTTATATTCTTATTATTTTATTCGAACGACACGCAGAAATTTAATTGACGGATAGAAGAAGAAGAACGCATAAAAAATGCAAAAGCGAATAGAAAAGAATTATAAGCATTAGGTAGGGCAAGAGAGCAATAAGCTTATGTATGCATTTTTGCTTTTGTCAAACAGTAGTGGCGGCCGCGGAAGTTGTACAGTAACTTAGTGGAGTGTGTGCCGGATTCGAAGACCAATGATGTTGACAGTGTTCGAGTTCGAATGCTGCCGCGATCAATGTGTGACATGTTTTCCTTCTTTTCTTTCTTTTCTATTAAATAATTTTAAAGCTTAACAAACAATACTTTTCAAATTTTTTGGTACGCAACATATTTAATTAGAACACTTTTATAAACTTTGCCGAATGTTGCACAAATCTGACAGTTGCGTGCATACGCCGAATACGGCAATTGATGTGTGTGATAAAGCGGGATGCCGAAACGTAAATGTGCAAATGCAGACATGTATGCATCGGCGTCCCGCTCTAACATTCGTAACTTATTTTAATTTGTGAAAACTATTTTTATTGAAATAATTAAATAACTATAGTTTTCCTTTAGTTTATAAGAAGAAAAAAAACCAAAAATAAGTCATTAAAATAAAAAGTCGCACCAGCCGCGCGTAGGACGCACACACACACTCACGCACACACACACGCCGTCCACCACTCTAACCTACAAGCCACTGCCTCATTTGCCGTCCGATCGGCAAAAATGCATTCTGAGCCAATTGTGTTACCATATCATATGCAAATAAAAAGTTTTGTAAAATGCTGTGTGTCCGACGCTAGATTTGAACTTCGGTCTGCTTGCGTAAATTAGGTCTTAATATACGCATTAGTATACGTTCAAATTGAGTTTAATTCGGATCATATCTCACTTATGCCTGTTACGCACAAACTCGTTCCGACAAACACAGTAGACCATTTTTAAAATCCATGGCCTAAAAATAGAAAGAATGTATTATTACTAGCCTAGCCTTCTACTGGTAGTTTTGAAAGAGTTTGCTTTTAGACAATTGTTATTTAGGGTCAAGAATGCCATATGGCTGAAGAGATGTGTCATAATTTAAGAAATAAACTTGGAGATAAATAATGAATCTTTGAATCTATTATTAATTCCTGAAGACATGGTATAGTGAATAGGTAGACAATTCTGTTTTTGGGATACTCTCTTACTGCCTCGCGCTGATTATCATGGTTGGCACCTCTCTTTTTCGCCTTGGTGTGATTTAATTGTTTCGGGAGGATGTCTCCATTCGTATAGTTTCCGAGGAATCCTAAATAAAGTTTATGTACTGGAGTCGATGATCAGCAACAACCCACCCCACCCCGAACAAGCTTAGGGAACCAGAGGATTCCGATCGCTGTACATCAAACATGACTATGGGATAGAAAAAATCGAGTTCACTAAATGTCAACAGGTAAATCATATTCGGATTAATGACACAGATGCCCCTCCTGCTGTCAGATCCACCTTTGATAGTATGATCATCAAAATGATAAAAGCATTCGCAGACGTTAACGAGTCCCTACCGTACAACATAAATACGGTTGCCACTATACCAACGGACGACGAACCAGTTTACTCAAAACTTTATCCGTATCCGAAGGGCGTGTCTGACTTTGTCAATGCAGAGGTTAAAAAACTTCTAGCGAATGGCATAATACGACTGTCAAAGTCCCCTTATAATAACCCGATTTGGGTCGTCGACAAAAAAAGCATCGACGAAGCGGGGCACAAGCAAAAGCGTCTGGTTATTGATTTTAGGAAACCAAATCATAAGACAACCGATGATAAATACCCTATCCCATCTATTTCGACTATATTATCAAACTTGGGCGAGGCTCAGTATTTCACAACGCTGGACCTCAAGTCAGGGTTTCACCAAATAGAATTGGCTGAAAGAGATCGAAAAAAGACAGCGTTCTCTGTCAACAACGGGAAGTATGAGTTTTGTAGACTCCCCTTTGGGCTGAAAAATGCCCCAAGTATTTTTCAACGAGCCATTGATGATGTGCTCCGCGAACAAATTGGTAGGATATGTTATGTTTACGTCGATGACGTAATAATCTTCTCCAAGTCCATAGAAGATCATATCAGAGATATTGAGTGGGTCTTGAAAAACCTTAGGGACGCAGGCATGCGAGTGTCTCAAGAAAAATCCAAGTTTTTCAAAAAAAGCGTGGAATATCTGGGACTTACAGTATGCAGAGGTGGTATTCAGTCTTCGCCCGATAAAGTAAAAGCTATTAAGGACTTTCCCCCACCAAAAACCCTATTCGCTCTTAGGTCATTTTTAGGTCTAGCACGCTACTATAGCTGCTTCATAACGGGTTTTGCCAGCATCGCAAGGCCCCTAACAGATATCTTGAAAGGCGAAAATGGTAAAGTAAGTGCCAATTACTCAATAAAGGTGATAATCGAATTGACACCAGAGCAAAATTAAGCTTTTGATAGGCTTAAAAATATACTGGCCTCAGAAGATGTAATATTGTCCTACCCAAATTACAAAAAGCCTTTTGACCTAACAACAGATGCGTCTGGCTACGGACTGGGAGCGGTACTGTCACAAGGCGGCCGCCCGATAACAATGATCTCGCGAACATTGCGAGGTAACGAGGTAAATTTGGCCACAAATGAGCGTGAGCTTCTCGCCATTGTATGGGCACTCAAAAACCTCAGAAATTACTTGTATGGTGTCAAGAATCTTAACATTCATACAGACCACCAATCATTAACTTTTTCGGTATCGGACAAAAACCCGAATGCCAAAATAAAGCGTTGGAAAGCCTTCATTGATGAGCACAACGCAAACATAATTTATAAACCCGGAAAGGAGAATTTGGTAGCGGACGCTCTGTCTCGCCAAAACGTCAATGCATTAGAGGATTCAGCAGATTCGGATGCTGCCACTATCCACAGTGAACAATCCCTCACATATACCATTGAAGCCACAGACAAGCCGGTGAATTGCTTTCGGAACCAGATTATTCTGGAAGAAGGGCCTATCTCCCAACAAAAGACGTATATTTTGTTCAAGACAAAAACTCGACACGTAATTAATTTTTCTGATCGCAGCACATTACTGCAAGGCATTAAAGATGCAGTAAATGCTAACGTAACCAACGCAATTCAATGCGAGTTACCCATACTGGCTTTCATCCAACACGGACTAGTTGAGGCATTCCCTTCTACCACCTTTAGATATTGTAAGAACTTGGTTACAGATATTGTAAACCCAACGGAACAAAGGGAAATTGCGACAACTGAACATAACCGTGCGCACAGAGCAGCGCAAGAAAATGCGAAACAAATATTTAGAGACTATTTTTTCCAAAGATAGGTCGCTTAACGTCGGAAATAGCTGCAAATTGTAGAATTTGTGCTATGAGTAAACATGATCGGCACCCAAAAAAACACGAAATAGGGAAAACCCCGATACCATCGTATGCCGGAGAAATGTTGCATATAGATGTTTACTCCACTGCTGGCAAATATTTTCTAACTTGCATCGACAAGTTTTCCAAGTTTGCAGTAGTACAGCCTATACGGTCTCGCGCAATCGTAGATATAAAAGCTCCACTTTTGCAACTTCTCAACATTTTGCCCAAAACAAAAGCGATTTACTGCGACAACGAGAAATCCTTGAACTCAGAAACCATTAAATCTATGCTCAGCAATAACTTTGGCATTGAGATTTCAAACGCCCCACCCCTGCATAGCTCCTCTAATGGACAAGTCGAGCGGTTCCATGGCACCCTTGGGGATATAGCACGTTCTTATAAGTTAGAAAAACAGGTAGAGGACACTGTCGAAAACATTCTCCTTGCAACCATAAAGTACAACCGGTCAATCCATTCGGTGACAAACGAGAGACCGATAGACATAATTCACGCAGCCACCAGAGACAGTACTGTGCGAATTAGCGAAAAAATCGCATCAGCACAACAAAAGACACTTGACCAAATGAATAAAAATAGGGTCTATAAGTCATATTTGGTAGGCGATAGGGTTTGGATAAAAAACAATAATAGACTGGGAAATAAACTATCACCCATATTCACAGAAGCTATAGTGGAAGCAGACCTAGGTACGACGGTTCTTATTAAAGGGAGGGTGGTCCATAAGGACAATCTTAAGTAAGCTTTTGACATTTAAAAAAAAAATTATGACAATTATTTTAACAAATTACTTTTTTAGGTTAAGATATCTTTTCAGTTAACAATAGCAACCATGACCTGACCGACGCGACAGTGAGACTACTCCCACGCGGACTACATACCCATAGTTGACGGAGACGTAACAATCTTGGACTCGTACAGTTACATGGGACACACGACGAACTTGACATCTTTTGAAACCTACATCGATGAGACATTGAAATTGATAGATTAACTACCCAAAGACCACATGAAACAGGTACTGAAAACTGACGTACAACACATAGCCACCTTAATAGCTTCTTTGACCGTTCACCACCGACAAGCGCGTAGCATTAACATGATAGGTAGTGCCCTTAAGGTAATTGCAGGAACCCCAGATTTTGATGACTGGGAACAAATAAAGTTTAAACAAGGTCAGTTAATAGATCCCGAGAGCAAGCAGATAGAAATCAACAGTAAATTTCAGGAGAGGCTTAATGCCGTTTCAAAGGCCCTCAACGAAATCTTGAAACCAGATGCAGAGGTCGAACATTTTTATGCAACAATTTTGGCAAAGAATAGAATGATAATTACAAACCTTGAGGACTTAATCCTCACCGTTACACTTGCAAAAATTAATTTAATCAGCCCCCTTATACTAGACAGCATCGACATAAAAGAATTATTAAATGAACAACTCACAAATACTAGTATAACCGACCTATTAGAAGTTTCTGATATAAAAGCTTTTCAAAATTCTGAGTTACTGTACTTTCTGATTAAATATCCCAAACCTTTGATAAATTGTAAAAAAATAGATATTCTTCCTGTTCAACATAATAACATAATATTAGATCTAGAAGAAGGTAATACGGTGGCCGACTGTGGAACAAAGACCTTCGCTGTACGTGACTGCGCTGCCACTCTGAGCACTACTTTCTGCAGAAGACTACAAAACACTTCATGCGCCCAACAACTGGTATCTGGAACCGTCGCACAATGCGCTACACGCCCCGGACACCTGGCGCCCGTGGTAGTAATCGGCGAGGACATTGCAGTAATAAACAGCGCGACCATGAATGTAGTGGACAGCACTGGGAACAGCCAGATAGTCGCGGGAACCTTCCTCGCCACTTACGACGACCACATCTCACTAAATGGCACCCGTTACGTGAACCACCGAGGCATCCTGAAGAAAAAAACCTGCTGTATCCACGGCAGCCGTGCTCAACGTCACCCTCTTCAGAGAACATCTGAGCCTCCCATTCTTGCATGATCTGACCATGAAGAATCTCCAGCATATCGGGGATCTTAGATCGGGAGTGTCTTTACGATCTTATGGCTGCCTGACACTCATCGCCATACTACTACTTTTCGTTGGCGCCTGGAAATTATATCAGCGCAGAACGAGACAGAGGAAACCCGAGGACGCGTTTCAACCTAGTAGGGGAGGAGTTAACACGCGCAAGCTTGAGTTTGCTGACAACGCTGTTGCGCCGGATGCCGTCGCGACAAAGTTGCAGCCGAAATCCGAAACTCGCACGCGCAAGCAGCCTGATCGCCCGTTGGAGACGCCGACTCAGCACTCAGCCGGCATTCCAGCCGGCAGCGACGGCTTCACGGTTCGATGCAGCTTGCCCTAGAAGGCAGTTTAGAATTTGTTCTCCTAAGGTTCAAACGAACTTAGAAAAAAACGAATTAAATTAATAAAGATTCTTCTCTAATAATAAAGAGACTTCTTTTAATTTGTACATACTGACAAGAAATTGTCTGCTTTGCGAACAACGTGAAATAAATAAATATTTTCTCATTCCAATGCTCAATTATTTTCTATGACAAAAGATAATATGTTATTAAACCCGACTAAAATTTTCAATTAAATATACACATGTCTATATGTCTATATATATCTATAAATATATATATATATCTATAAATATATATATATATATATAATTATATATAATTACTTATATATGTGGTATATATAGTTATATATATGTTTGTATACATCTGTTAAATGCCTATCATATTTTACCATAACAATCATTAATATCTGCAATTAATTAAATCAATGTTTGCGAACAAACAAAGTCAATTGCTCACATGCCTACATACATACATACATATTGCAAACGAAGGCTCACGCAATATCGATCAGCTGTTGCGCTGGTTCAATGATCGGCTTAACTATGTTACACTACCCTACACAAACTTAGGAGAGTACATAAATATTTTTCTGCGTTCGATGATTTTTCACTGTTAGAGTGTATTACATATTAATTTAGAGAAAACAATTTTTAAGAGCCTTCTGCTGTTACACCAATGAACAACAATATAAGTACAATTTAAAAATAACCAGTCGAACGCTACAGTCAGGTGCTGACTGTAGAAGGCCATGGATTATTATAGTATACCGAGTATCATTTATTTTCCGTTATTTATAATGAAAATTTTGCATTATTTGGATTATTATTAAGCATTTAAAAATATAAACTTTATATTCTTATTATTTTATTCGAACGACACGCAGAAATTTAATTGACGGATAGAAGAAGAAGAACGCATAAAAAATGCAAAAGCGAATAGAAAAGAATTATAAGCATTAGGTAGGGCAAGAGAGCAATAAGCTTATGTATGCATTTTTGCTTTTGTCAAACAGTAGTGGCGGCCGCGGAAGTTGTACAGTAACTTAGTGGAGTGTGTGCCGGATTCGAAGACCAATGATGTTGACAGTATTCGAGTTCGAATGCTGCCGCGATCAATGTGTGACATGTTTTCCTTCTTTTCTTTCTTTTCTATTAAATAATTTTAAAGCTTAACAAACAATACTTTTCAAATTTTTTGGTACGCAACATATTTAATTAGAACACTTTTATAACCTTTGCCGAATGTTGCACAAATCTGACAGTTGCGTGCATACGCCGAATACGGCAATTGATGTGTGATAAAGCGGGATGCCGAAACGTAAATGTGCAAATGCAGACATGTATGCATCGGCGTCCCGCTCTAACATTCGTAACTTATTTTAATTTGTGAAAACTATTTTTATTGAAATAATTAAATAACTATAGTTTTGCTTTAGTTTATAAGAAGAAAAAAAACCAAAAATAAGTCATTAAAATAAAAAGTCGCACCAGCCGCGCGTAGGACGCACACACACACTCACGCACACACACACACACGCCGTCCGCCACTCTAACCTACAAGCCACTGCCTCATTTGCCGTCCGATCGGCAAAAATGCATTCTGAGCCAATTCTGTTACCATATCATATGCAAATAAAAAGTTTTGTAAAATGCTGTGTGTCCGACGCTAGATTTGAACTTCGGTCTGCTTTCGTAAATTAGGTCTTAATATACGCATTAGTATACGTTCAAATTGAGTTTAATTCGGATCATATCTCACTTATTTTTAGTCCGATTTCTATGAAATTTTCAGAAAACACCCGTGGCAAGGTATTTGTCATGTGATATGTACAACTTTTGTTGTTGGGTGTATATTGTGTATATTAAACTGTTATTACTGATTAACAGAGGCGGGAAGGGGCGTGGCCAAATTTCAAAAAAAACTTTGAGACGCGCGGATATACACGTATGTTGTCACAAAATTTTATTGGTCTAGCTCTTATAGTTGCTGAGATCCAGGCGTTCATACAGACGGACAGACGGACAGACAGACAGACATCAATCAACTCGGCTGTTCATACTGATTCAGAATACATATAGTTTATGGGGTCGGAGATGCCTTCTTCTGCCTGTTACGCACAAACTCGTTCCGACAAACACAGTAGACCATTTTTTAAAATCCATGGCCTAAAAATAGAAAGAATGTATTATTACTAGCCTAGCCTTCTACTGGTAGTTTTGAAAGAGTTTGCTTTTAGACAATTGTTATTTAGGGTCAAGAATGCCATATGGCTGAAGAGATGTGTCATAATTTAAGAAATAAACTTGGAGATAAATAATGAATCTTTGAATCTATTATTAATTCCTGAAGACATGGTATAGTGAATAGGTAGACAATTCTGTTTTTGGGATACTCTCTTACTGCCTCGCGCTGATTATCATGGTTGGCACCTCTCTTTTTCGCCTTGGTGTGATTTAATTGTTTCGGGAGTATGTCTCCATTCGTATAGTTTCCGAGGAATCCTAAATAAAGTTTATGTACTGGAGTCGATGATCAGCAACAACCCACCCCCACCCCGAACAAGCTTAGGGAACCAGAGGATTCCGATCGCTGTACACATTCGACTTGTGAACTTCCCGTTCATAAACTGAATACCAGTAAATGTTACAATAAGCTGGATTGTGTCGCTTATATTTCTGTCGATTATCATAACATACACTTGGCTATTTCCGCCAGGGTGCTATGAAAGCGTTCGACCTGCCCATTTTAGGTGCTATGAAGTGGCGGCGCATTTACCACGTCTATTTTGAACTGGTTCCTTAGTAAAGACGTGATAGTCTCTTAGCAGAACGCTGGTTCGTTATCGCAGTAGATTGTGTGAACTCTGGGAAACAGATTCACTAGCTGCATGTTTGGGTTTCGAACGTCGGCTATAGTTCGTGACGGCAGTGGTTGCACAACTTTGTCAATACATGTCAGAAATTTCTGATTATCTGTCGAAAAAATATCGATGTGCAGGCGACCTCCTGGCCTGTTGGTGTCTCACCGAATTCTTGTTTTTTTGGGTGTCGATCGTACTTATCAGGTGTACAAGTATGAAATGTCGTTTTTTTTTAATAAAAAAACGCGTTAAATTTTGCGAAAAAAGAAAAAATCATTTATTCAAAGTATTTTCCATCGCTAGCTACACTTTTTTCCCATCTCTCGAGCAATTTGTGGATTCCACGCCAGTAGAACTCATCGTCTTTTGCGAAAAACCATTCATCGAGCCTTTTTTTCATATTTTTCGTAAGAATCGAAGCGCTGCTCAGCGATTGCGTGTTCCATCGAAGCAAATGGGTGGTAATCGGATGGGGCCAGGTCTGGTGAGTAAGCCGCATGCGGAAGCACTTCCCAATCTAGTGTTTCAAACGTGTCGCGAACCGATCTTGCATGGAGAAAATGAAGTATGTCTTGGAGAAAAATGACCTTAGGTTGTCTTTTTTGATATTCTGGTCGTTTTCTCTGAAGCGCTCGGTTCAAATCGATCAATTGTTGTTGGTGGCGTGCCGTATTCACCGTTTCGCCGGGTTTCAAGAGCTCAATGCTTGCAGTTCGGTGTCTTCGTACCTTTTTGGTGGTTTTCCGTGCTCTTTGTCGTCGACGTCAAAATCACCACTTTTGAAGCTTTGAAACCACCGTTCACACGTTTTCACAGTTCGTACTTGTTCGCCAAAGGCTTCAACAAGCATTCGGTACGATTCCGCAGCTGTTTTCTTCAAATGAAAACAGAAAATTAACACTGTCGGCGTTTGCTCTTTATTCGGCACGAAACTCGACATGTTGAGTGCACTGAGAGTAAACGATAATGACGCTCGATTTGCGCAAAACTTTGGTGGTTCGACAGTCAAGGTTGACACTTCACATGGTCAAAGTTTCACGACAATCGATAAATATTTACGTTTGCGAAACATCTTTATGTTCGAACCGACATTTCATACTTGTACACCTGGTAGCTTTTGTACAAACTCGACAATTTATGACCGCTTCAGCGGCTAACTTGGAAATTTTTGGGAAGTAGTAGTCCCGAACTATTTGCTTAATATTTTCTTGAGCAGCTCTGTGTGCCCTGTTATGCTCTGTATTGACTATTTCTGCCTGCTCGGATTTGTCCGTAATGTCTGCTACGAACGTTTTACAATGACAGAATTTCGTGGCTGGGCAACTAAGCACAATTTAATGCTGGAAGCTGGCTAACGTAGGCAAATCGCAGTAGATCGCGTTGACGACCTCCGGATTAATCACGGCCTTAAGTTCCTGAATGAGCTGGTATCTTTCAGTGAAGTGAATTATGTGCCGGCTTTTGGTTGTGAACATAATAATGCGTCTGGTTAAGGCGAACCGCGCCTTCCAACTCTTAGTTTTTGCGTTTGTATTCTTTTCAGATGCCGCAAAGATTAGATTGCAGCTCCCTGGAGCCATACAAATACTGCTGAAACTTGCCCAGGGCCCATATTATAGCCAGTAACTTTCGTTCGTTAGTGGCATAGTTCTCTTCGGCCTGTTTGAGGGTTCGCGAAATCATTGCGATCGGGCGGCCCCCTTTTGACAACACCGCGCCTATGCCATTCGCAGATGCGTCAGTCGTTAGATCAAACGCTTTTCTAAAGTCTGGGTACATTAACATTACATCTTCTGATGCTAAAATGTTCCTCAGACGATTGAAGGCATCGCGTTGCTCGGTGTAAAAAGTTACCTCGACTTTCCTTGACACGTGCTTGCTCACAGTGCCATTCTTGCCTTTGAGTATATTCGTTAGTGGTCTCGCAATGGACGGGAAATCTTTTACGAGCACTCGGTAGTAACCAACGAGCCCAAGGAATGAACGCAGAGCGTACAAATTTGTTGGCTCCACATATTCCTGGATTGCTCTTACTTTCTCGGGGTCTGTCTTCGCCCCGCCTCTAGTTACCACGAACCCCAGGTATTCGACACTTTCTTTGAAGAACTGTGTCTTTTCTCAGGATACTCTCATGTTAGCCTCACACAGGTTTTTGAACACTGTGTCAATGTGCTTAACATCATCGCGTTCATTCTCAGAGAAGATTATTACGTCATTAACATACACATAGCATATTCTACCTATATTTTCGCGTAAAACGTCGTCAATTGCTCTCTGGAAGGTGCTTCCCACATTCTTTAAACCGAAAGGCAATCTACAGAACTCATATTTGCAGCCGTTCACTGAGAACGACGTCTTCTCTTTGTCCTGCTCAGCTAGGTATATCTGGTGATAGCCGGATTTTAAATCAAGTGTTGTGAAGAATCTGACTTTTCCAAGATTCGCTAGAATCATTGGAATACTCGGCATTGGGTATCGATCAGCGGACGTTTTCTCATTCAGTTTCCTGAAATCGATCACCAGGCATTTGTTTTTATTGCCATTGGCATCAAGCCCATTTTTATCCACTACCCATACCGGACTGTTATACGCGGACCTAGATGGCTGAATGATTCCATCCTTCAACAACTGTGCGACCTCGTTGTTAACGAAATCTGCTACAGCCATTGGGTACGGGTACAGTCTCGAGTAAATCGGCTGATTGTGCTCAGTGCGAAACCGCAAATGCCTTTATTCTTTTAAGGAGCATCACCTTGAAATCTTTGCGAAACATTTCTGGCACAAGAATGTCATCGATGCGTGTGAAATTCACATTGCTGCATTGGTGGAACTTTAACTGTTCTGATACATTCCCGTATTTGATGGCGCTGTCGCGCAAATTTGACACCGCTCCCAACTGCGTTAGCAGATCAAAACCTATTATAGCGTCAAATGCGTTTAACGATTTTAATATAAAGAATATAGCGCTTTTTCCAAAAATTTTTACTTTACATTTCTGGGTGATTTTACTGTATCCGTGTATTGAGCTCACAGTAAACTGGGAGTCGACAGGTTCTACATTTTTGAGCTCCTTTAGGGCCCCTGTAGTTTTTTGCTGCTCCGGTGTCAATCAAAATATTTAGTGTTTTGCCAGCCAACTGCCGCTGTATAAACGGCAGTTGGGACCGTCCCCTAAAAAATTGAGCTGCTCGTCTTCAGAGTCTGACTGCTCATTATCTATTGCGGTCATTTTTCGCTCCGCTACAACAGCATAACTCTTGTTTGGGTCTTCAGCGGGCTGCCGAGCCACATTATTCACTCGCTGCCGCCTTTGCCCAGATATGCGCTCGGATTCGTTTTGTCTTTTCTTTGCTACCGATGGCTCATATGCACCTGTCTGTGGTCTATTCTGGGGAATCACATGCCTAAACTTAGCTGTCGACTGATCCACTTCCATTGGTTCCTGCTTTGATTCTTGGGGAGGCTTTCTTTGCCCGTGCCTGCGGGTGAAATGAGGATTCTTATCCATGGCTTTCCCATTGGCGGTGCTGGTCGCCGGCTTCTCGTTTCCCTTGCCGTACTGTTTGCTGCCGCCAGCCTGGCTTCTGTCTCCGACAGCTTTCGCATATGTTGCAGCAAAAATACTTCTCTCTATACTGGCCTCAGCTTCGCGGGCCAACGCTAAAGCGGAAGGCAGATCTTTCTGCTGGGCTGGGAGCACTATTGATTTTAATGATCTTTTCAAACCCGATATGAATGCATGCAAAGCATCCTTTCTTGCTTCCGTATTGAGAAACGCTGCACCCTCAGGCTCATAGCTCATCATGATTTTATTTGTGTCGAGTGTCAACTTTCGTTCGACCTTATCGTAATATGACATGAGGCTTAAATGTCCCTGTCCGACCATCTCTAGACCTTGCTTTAGACTTCGTAAAGAAGTTTTATCTGCATATGTGCAATCTAGCCTTGCCATGATTGCATCGAAATTCAATGTGGTATTATGTGACACTAACAACGCCCTTGCCGCGCCTTTCACTTTATTTCGTATAATTGCCACTGCTTGATAATGGTCTTCAATACCGGCATACGGCTTGAAAATCTCGTATGCATCTAATGCTGACTGCCGCCATGCCACATATTCATCATGGGCACCATCGAAGTCAGGCACTGATTTAATTACGATATATCCAATTTCACCTCGCAGTTTATGCTCGGGTCAATTGATATTCTGTTGTACACTTCTGCTTGAGGCACTTAAATTTTCATACTGTCCAGCTGCCCTTTCAATACACTCAACTGAGCATTGAACTGTTCACCTAAACGCCTTTCTTGCAGCGCGAGGGCGCTCTCTACCAAGGCCTTGACCTGTGTTGGATCCATTTTTCCACAATAACTTTCTTCGTCACTATGCTCTTCACTATCGTAGTGTGCTTTGGCTTCTCGCCAACTCATTCGCAAATTTTTTTACGTATGTGCGCTTTTCGCTATGCCGATTAAATGCAATTGGCCACCACACGAAATGACAATAAAAAAAATCACTCAAACACGCCACAATTAACGACTCTATTAATTTAAATTTTATAGGAGTTACCTTCGGTTTTTATTTATCTGGCTTTTTTTTTTTTTCAAAATTTTGACTTGAAAATTATTTTATCGAAAGTCTCACTTACATGGCAATTTAACACGCTGTCCATCAGTGGTGAATTCTTATTATACGTTGGGCGCCAATTAAATTTTCTGGTCAGAGGTCTTCCCATCGGCGATACACTTCCAGTGTATGTAGCGGTGTGAGATTCCTTCCAGATGTGGGTGATCTGCAATCGAGTCTGGAGTGCGCGTTTGGGCACTTGCTGGAACTGATGATTACGTAGACTAGGTTGGCAGTGCACTTGGTCTCCATAATTGTTGGCCGTTGGGTACAACAATGAATCAATTAATATTCGGGTTATTTGCGGCTATTGCAGGAGCTGAACTTCATTGACAATGTTGGTCAAGATATAAAAGCAAACTGAAACTAAATGAATCAAAGTGGACAGTGGAGTTTGAATATTTGCATAACATCATGCATTCATGGTCGGCAAGCCGACTCAGCTATTTCACAGCGCGACAAGGAAAATGCACATAAATAAGTGTCATGTAACCGTCGCCGGATGTTTTTATGCAAAATTCAGAACGTCAATGTATGCGTTATGTGTGGGAAGCTTAATACATAATTGTTTGGGTTATTTGAACTTAACTTATATATCTGCGTCCCACTCGAACATTCAACAAAAAATACCAACATCCAATAGGAATCCTATGCAAAGTTTTTTTCAATCGACTTATTCACCTTCTACACAGAAAGCTCATTTTTGTCCATACAACACTCCAAATTCGGATGGTTTCCCTTGTCCCTTTTTAAACTAAAGCTCACATGTCAAGGGTTTTTATTTAGTTAAGTTAGTTTTCTCATGGGGCCACGTGGAACATTTTGACAAATTCTTCTGTATTCTTGGCTAACATTAACAAGTTGTGAGTCGAGGCACAGCTAGATCAACCAGGCGATTAAACAAAAAACACCTCCAACGGTTAGATAATATAAGCAAAAGTTTTAAAAAAACAACAAAAGTCGGCACTGCTAAAAAAGAAAATTGAAGTGCGACTCATCGATCGTGGGGGAATTGAGACCTCAATTCAAGAACAATCACACGGATCTGGTAAGGATTGGGCCTGTCGATCATCAATACTTCGACGAGAAGATTTATGAGTCCACAATGGTTAAACTCCGGATTATTTGGATTCGGACATGAAAGTTGAAGAAGCCACGATAGGCGAAGACCCGACTCAACTAGAGGAAACTGTACTGTCAAAGCCGACTTTAATCGGAGTGATGTGATTACGTTGCAAAACCAAAAGTTCAAATTAAACTCCCTGTGGTCAAAAGTACAACTATCACTGAATAGATTAGAGGCAGATTACGTAAGTTATGCCTATAATGTTATGTAAGATAAACGAAGTACGCAGCAGAGAGATTGACAGACCGGAACTTCCGAAAACGACTGTCTCAATTAAGCGGAGAATTAAAGGAGTGGCAATCGTTCTACGAGAATTTTTCACTAATCATTCACTCGAGGGAAGATATCAGCGATACTAAAAAGCTGAACTACGTACGGGCTTACCTCACGGGAGAAGCGAGATAAGTCGTTGGGTGCTCGGCCAATTACAATTTGGCATGAGAGTTGATATGCAAGCGCTATGCAAATAAGTGCAAAATATTTGCTGATCGCTTCAACCAGCTGATGGACTTGGAACTGTTGAAAAATCATGATGAAGCCAGTATCCGCATATTCCTGGACACTGCGGGGGAAAACATATGCATCATAAAAGAGCAAATCAGCCTAGATTTTGCAGTATTATTAGCCAAATATTGATTCGACGTTTCCTTTCAGAGGTCATACACAACTATATGAACAACACTTAAAGAAGGCCAGAGAGATTCAGTCTTTGCAAGACGTCCTGGATTTTATTGAACAGCTACATATTTCAATAGACTCAATGCAGGAAAATGTCCCTTATAAAAAAACAAAAAGGACAATCAATAGGAAATGTGGATTTGGCCGAAAAGACGGGCATAAAATAGGTAAATTCTTAAAATTTAAAGCGGAGCCTATTGGAAAGCGTAGAGAGTTTGTAAACAAAAACTCATTTTGCTACAAATGCTTAGGAGCACACAACAAAAAATATTGCAAAGCTTGTACATGCAATCCGACTCTGCAAGGAAAATGTTATGTTCAGGAGCTATGAAAATTGGTGCTTGCATGGGACACAGAGTTGGACCCTAATCTTTCTCTGATCTGGCAAGAATATGCTAGTGAGCTTCCAAGTCTAGAAAATATAAGCATACCATGCTGGTCTGGAAGCTCAGCTGCGGACGACATGGAAATTCATGGGTTTCGCGATGCCTCTGAAAAAGCACATGCAGCATTGCTGTATGCAAAACTTTGAGTTAAGATTACCTTGCTGGCTGCGAAAAGCAAAGTGAATACAATAAAAAATAAAAAGACCATTCCTAAATTGAGCAAGCTACTATGTAACATAGAATACAAGACATAGGGGGAGATCGGATCAAATCACAAGCATGGAGTGACTCTCAGATCACTCTAGCTTGGATTTTAAATAAGCGCAGCAAAGAGAAATTCGTCAAAATCCGAGTTGACGATATAATGAAAAACTGCCAAACGTAAAATAGAGCTACGTGCGATCAGAGGAGAGCCCAGCAAACGTGGCTTCAAGGGAAATATCTCCAAAGCAATTGGCAGCATGTGACATCTGGTGAAAAGGACCACAAACCTTTTAAATGCGATGTTCGAACGCAAGAGGTCAAAAGACTTTCAAAGGATATATATGCCTCTTTGTTTGTAATGCAACGAGAGAAATTCACTTAGAAGCAGTCGGCGTTCTATTAACAGAACGATTTCTGGAAGCGTTACGGCGATTTTTCTCTAGACGCGGGAAAAGTGAACACCCGTACTCCGACAACGGAACTAACTTCTTAGCAGCAGCCAAAATATTGGACAAGGAAACAACAATAATTTGGCGCCAGTTCTCGTTAAGGAAGGCATCCAAACAAACAAACGAAAACAACTTCCCCTACGAGGAGTTCATAACACTTCTTTGTTGCCGTTGTTGAGTCTTATCAATGACGACCATCGGGGGAAGACCACTTTTTGGAGCTCCATGACACTTTGATGAAAATTAAATAGTTGGATCTCCGGATAGGTTCTGAAATCTGAGAATTCTGTAGAAAGTAGAAGGAGGATTACCTAGTGTCTCTTTAACAGAGAACAAAATGGCGGCAGGATAAGCCAAGCCTGGAAGAAGTTCAATTAGCCTTTATTAAAAATGTAAACACGCCTCCAGCCAGATGGCCAATGCAGCGAATCGTGAAGACTTCCAAGGGACAGGATAATAAAGTAGTCACCATGAACACCAACAATGGTGCCTGCCTGCTGCCATCGAATAGAAAGGAACTATACAGCCAGAAAACGCAAGACCCTGTCCACCAACCAACCGATGGAAAGAGGCAACGGCGAAATAGAGATTTAGAGGAGCGTGAAAGAGCTGGAAGGCAAAAGGGTACCCATCGAGAATCTGGTTTTTCATACAATGCACTGCATTGCAATGCACGTATTGAAGTGATAACCAATGGGTTAATTTAAAGCTCACGCTTCGAACTCAAGTTTCCCGTTTAAGCGAAGCTTTCACTCAATGCAAGCTTTCCCCTCTGCCACTGTTCCTAGTTAAGCATAGTTAAGATCTCTCCCTATTGTACTCTTTAGTATTAAGCAAGCAGTGAGTGTAAGCACACGCCGTGCAGAAATAAACGACACAAAAAGAAAATCACTAGTGTTTTTTACCTAAAACCTAGTTCAAAAACTACAACGAGAAGAACAACTACAGCAGCTACTACCACATCAAATCTGGATCTGTCCTCCTACGTTCTCAAGAGAACATTTTGGTCCTTCGAGCCGGAGAACTCACCACCACTTCGTTTTGATAGACCCAGATAAGTACAAACCTACATACATACAAGTGTTTTACATTCCTACAAATTGATCTACCTTCCTACAAACCTACATACAAGTGCTTTACTTTCCTACAAACTTACATATATGTGTTTTTATGTTCCTACATACATGCTTCACATACATATATACACACTGTTCTGTATCCAATTAGACAATTTGCTTTACAAAAATATAACACTTCTCCGTCTATAAACTCAATATATTTATTAATTCAAACGAGTAAATAACTTAAGATAAAGAAGAAAAAAAGGGAGCGGTTTATTTTAATGTATTGCTGCGTGCGAATTATTTCGAAAAGTGACGCTCTTCATTTTCAGTGTTGCACAGCAGCTTGCTTATATCGATAATAATTTAAGTTCTATTTTTTAAACGATATTTTGGTATTTATTCATATACGCCAAATCGAGCATGGTACGGCAAGGCCTGGCAACTTTATCGAACTTCCAACATCCCGCCCACCGTAAAACTACTCGGGAGTTTTACCTAACACATCTAATACTGCCAACTTTGAAACTGGACGTGTAAGTGTCCCAGAAGAGGTCTGTACTTCGGCGATTCGTATTTGCCCATCTTTTGCTGTTATTGTTCGAATGATGACGCCCTTTTTCCAATCGCCGCGAGGTTGGTTGTCATCGCAAATTACTACAACATCTCCAACGTTGATTGGTTTTATGCGAGCAAACCATTTAGTACGCCTGGTCAATGTAGGCAAGTACTCTCTAATCCATCGACGCCAAAAATTGTCCTTTAGCTGTTTAGCAATACGATACTGTTTATGAAAACAGAAATTGCCGCCATCTCCAGGAGTTTGAGTTGAATTTGTAGTGCCGAGCAAGAAATGATTCGGAGTTAGTGGCTCTGGATCATTTATATAAACAGGGATATGCGTCAAAGGTCTACTGTTTATAATGTTTTCGGCTTCTATTAGCAGACTCCGCAGGGTCTCCACTTGAGGAGCTTGTTGTTTGAGTGTGACTGCCAAGATTCTTTTTGTGGATCTAACTAAACGTTCCCAACAACCGCCTGAGCTTGGGTTAGCTGGACAATTAAATTCCCATTGAATTCCTTTGTTTGCCATTTCCGACTTAATGGCACTCCAATCAAATAAATCCTGTGTCCTCTTAATCTCCCTGTCCGCTCCGATGAAATTCGTGCCCATATCCGACCTGATCTTCACTGGCACTCCTCGACGATTTAAAAAATTACGAATGCATAGTATGCATGCATCAGTAGAAAGATCTGCTGCTAATTCAAGATGTATAGCTCTTATTGTAAGGCACGTGAACAATGCGACCCATCTTTTTTCATGCCGTCGGCCTATCGTAACCATGATAGGACCAAAATAATCCAATCCTGTGTAGGAGAAAGCACGCTGGTATGGAGTTACCCGATCCTTTGGTAACTGCCCCATTTGTGCCGGTATTGGAACTGCAGACTCATTTTTACATAGTTGACAAGCTGTTTTAGCTCGCTTTACAGCTTTTCGCAAATGCACTATCCAAAATTTGCGCCTTATTTCATTTATAATGAGATCCTCATATTGGTGATGGTACATATCATGATACCACTTTATTATTAACTCAGTCAATGGATGTTTAGAAGGCATTATGATTGGATGACGAGTTGATTCAGGCAAAACTTCAGCATAGTCCAGTCTTCCGCTAACAACTTAAATGCCATCCTTTGATAAAATCGGACATAACGAACAAATCGAGCTACTTTTGGCAACTGCATCGCCTTCTTTTAAACTCGTCAGTTCCTGACTGAATGTTTGCCTCTGTGCTATTTTGCACAGGCTAATTTCCGCCCACCGTAACTCATTTGAAGAAAGCTCTCCGCACCTTTCCTCCGGGCTCTGGTGGCGTAGCCGTTTTATAAATCTTAAAATCCATCCCATAGTGCGTTTCAAAAACAAATACCTTGAGTATTTTTGAATATCGATAACTGGATCCTGTACAAGGGTCAATACAATTTTCTTCCGCTCATTTGTGTCGTCAGTTTGGGTTCCTATTCCATTTGAAGAAGGCCAAAATTGCCTATCTTGCAGTAGAAACTCCGGTCCTATTGTCCAGACATTTCCAGCTTTATATCTCATTCCATTTGATGCCTTCGTCGCTTTATCCGCAGCATTTAAATCAGTTGGTACCCATCTCCAGTTACTTTCATCTGTACTCTCCAGAATTTCATTTATACGGTGCGCTACGAATGGCTTATATTGTCGATGATCAGAGTTTATCCAAGAAATAACTGTCATTGAATCAGACCATAATGTGCAACTTTGCACCTTTACATCGTGACAAGCTAAAATTGTGTTTCGTAGGCGAGTGCCCAATACTGCTGCTTGGAGCTCAAGTCGCGGCACAGATAACATTTTTAAAGGTGCGCACTTTGTTTTGCCAGCAACAAAGATAGTACTTATGAGACCATTTCTCACAATTCTCCAATAAGCTACTGCCGCGAATGCTAATTCGCTCGCATCTACAAAGATGTGCAGTTCAATCTGTGTGTCGTCGTTAAAAAAGTCCATGGAATAGCATCTACTCAATTTAAAATCCTTTATTCTCTCCAGCTGGCGAACCCATTGCTTGAAACGTTCAAACAAAGAATCTGGTAACAGGTCATTCCAGTCTATTCCTGAGCGCCACACATCTTGGACCAAAACCTTTCCATGTACCATCAAATCAGCTAAAATTCCAAATGGATCGTATACTGACATTACCAAACTTAACAACTGTCGCTTTGTTGGACATTTTGTGGCCTTTACAATATCTTTATCGACACGATTTAGCTGCAGATCAAAAATAAATTGATCATTCCTGCTATCCCAATGCATTCCTAGTATTTTGTCGACTTTTTCATTGTCCATTTTGACTATATTTGGCGCTTCGATTTCTTTGCCATTCATTCGTTTTTGAAGGTCCATTGAATTCGACACAAATCCTCGAAGATCAAAATTTGCCATTTTTTGAACCTTTTTCACCTCGTTGCTTATGTCATATGCTTCTTTCTCGGAATTTAAGCTGGCTACAAAGTCGTCCACGTAGTGCTTTGATATGATCGCATCTATAACGTCTTCTCTATATTTCGTTGCGTTAAGGGCATTCGTATTCTTAACGTATTGTGCACAACATGGCGAACAAGCTGCTCCAAATATCATGACTGTCATCTTGTATATCTCTACTTCCGCTTCCGGATTGCCATGTCTCCATAGAAAGCGCAGAGCATCCTGATCCTGTTCTCTTACTCGAACCTGCAGAAACATCTCTCTTATATCAGCGCATACAGCTATCTTTCCTTGTCGAAACTGAAACAATATTTTTGTCAATGGAGGATTCTCATCTGGTCCTTTTAACAGCTTTGAATTTAGAGAAACTCCATCAATCTCTGCTGCTGCATCAAACACTAAGCGCATTTTCTTAGGTTTGTTGACATTGTGAACTCCGAAATGAGGCAAATACCACGTGCATGGATGTATAATATTTGCCTGATCTTTAGATAGCTTTACAGCGTATCCTTTTTTAACAAATTCCATAACTGCTTTATCATATTCTTCCATTTTATCCATTTTGCGCATTTTATTTTCTACTCCCTGTAGCCTGTGAAGAGCCATGTTGTAGCTATCCGGTAGTTTGACTTCGTTCTCGGCCCACAGCAATCCTGTCTCGTATTCTCCATTCAATTGTTTTGTGGTGTCCTGAAGTATCTTTCTTGCTCTGCTTACAGCGGCTGGCTCCAAACGTTTTGGAGATATTTCGACGCCGAAACCTTCTGTTGAGAAATAATCCGCCATTAATTTGTGCATATCCATCTCCGCTCTTGTAGCAGTTGTGTGCAGTACAACTGTACAAATTGGGAATACATCTGGCTGTCTTTGTGTCAATCCATAGATATACCATCCTAGTGCTGTTTTTGTTGCAATCAAATACCTATCCAACTGTATGCTTTTAACAGCACGAATAACAGGACAATTGTCTATTCCTATTAAAATCATTGGCTCTGCATTTGTATACCCTTTAATTGGTATATTCCTCATTTTCTTGAACTGTCTTTCCAACTGTTGCACATCAAGAGTTTGCAAAGGTAATTGAAGCTCTGGAACCGAACTTCCCTTTATACGCTGCCATTTCTTGTCACCGTCTTGTGATCGTATCTTTAATTTGCAAATCATAGAATTCACATCCATAGCATGTTTGCCTATCCAGCTCAATGTCAACTTAACAGGGTCTTCTTTGACACCCAATTTATGCGCCAACTCATTGTTTATCAATGTAGTCGAAGAACCTTCATCCACAAAGGCAAATGTTTTAATAATTTGTCTGTTTGGACCCATTAGCTCTATAGGCACAACTTTAAAGAGTATCTTTGACATAGCTGACTTTATCGTGTTCACAGATGATCTCTCTTCCTCTATCTTCTTTTTGCTGGATTCTTTTGCCTTTGTTTTATCACTATGCAATGATCTATGATGCACTTTGTCACATCCATTCAATTTACATGTCCGTTTGTATTTGCATGCTCTTACGCTGTGACCTTTAAACAAACAACTATAGCAGACGCCAAGATCTTTTGCAATTTTCCATCTGTCATCTATAGAGGCTTTATTGTATTCCTCACATTTTGGCAATTTGTGATCTCCTTTGCATTTGTAGCACATATCTTTATTTGCGACTGCTGTATCAGCGACTTCTGCAACTTGCATCACCGACTTTTGCTGCGAATTATGTTTTCCCTTTGTTGCTTGTTCCTTCGAAATCACCACTGTTGCCCTTGCAATGCTCCGACTCAATCCATTTAGCCAAATGCTAAGGTGTCCCAAATTTGGATACGGTACTATATTTGCAGCGTATTCATTCCATAATATCCTCTTTGACAATGGCAACTTCTCGATAAGCTGATCCAACATTGCCGCGTTATTCAAATACTGTGTAGCATTTGCCGACCTTAAGTAGATGACCAAATTCTCTACTTTGGAAGCAAAGGGTACCAGCTTTTCCAAATTATTTTCAGGAATACTCTGAAGACTATTGACAATTTCCAATTGGGATTTTATAAGCAGTTCCGGTCGTCCATATCGAAACTGCAGCCTATTGATTATGTGTGGTACATTAACAGGATTTATTAACAAGGCATCGACCTCGTCTCTAGCCGCTCCTATAAGACTCTTCTGCAGCCGTAAGAGATTCTCAAGATTTGTGTACCTATAAGCAGCTGTTGACTCTGAGAACATTGTGCAAAATACTGGCCAATCTTTTGCATTTCCATTAAATACAGGCAGATCTATTAATTTACGTGGTTGTGTAACAGAATTGTACTGTGGGTACACGAGAGAACTATTTTCTATGTGCCTGTCTTGTGCCAAATTAAACCTTGCTGCACCATAACCCTCAGCTAGCCCATCCATTCCAAATTTTCCAGAATTCAAATTATTTGCGCTAGTCAAGCCTCTGGTGACTCCATTATAATCGACGTGCTTCTCTCCACTATAAAAAGCAGCCTTCCAGTGTGCGTCTCCAGCGACGCCATGAGCAATGTCACTATGTTCGGCAAATCTGACATGATCCGCGGCTGCTGAGACACCATGTTGTCTTCCAGTCGCATTAATGCCCAAAATATCAAGTCCATAATTCCTTCTCTGTGTATCAAGACCAGAGCTTTCCTGTATATCAGATCCATAATTCCTTCTCTGTGTATCAAGACCAGAGCTTTCTATAAAAATGTTGCCGCTTTGTTGTGCAGCTGCGTTGCTGCCCAGTGCAGAAACGCCAGTGCCACCATGTGTGGCTCCAAAATTTGCTTGTGAAGTTGCGTCTCTATTCATTACAGAAACGCCAGTGCTACCAAGTGTGAGCGTTCCAGATACGTCCTCCACGTTTGAACCCATGTTGCTGCCCTGTGCAGCATTGTTGATAGTCAATCCATGATCGTCGCTGCCCATTGCAGGAACGCCAATGCCACCATGTGGGGCTGTGCATATTGCACCAATTGGATTTGCAACTACCAACTGCTCTATTTTGTTCATCCGTTCCGACATACCCTCAGTAACGTTCGCCATTTGTGTAGCCAATGCACAGTTTTGTGCAGACAGTGCAGCTAACTGTTCCGTCATGCGCTTTATAAGAATTGTAACGGTGTCTTCCTTTTCTCTGGGCACCATCGTTTGGGTGCCGCTGAACTCCGTGTCACTTTCTGATCCCATTTCATCAGATCTCTTAGGTGTTGAAGATGCAGACATCTCTTCAGCACTCACTAGTCGTTTCTTATTGCGCAATTCCATCAAGACACCAAAATTCCATCAAGCTTTTCAAAATTGTATTTCACCACGACGCGTAACTATTTCATCATCCTTTGCCTGTATGTGTGTGTGTAATACGCAGTTCTTTTTCGCAACGCAATCTAATTAAAATAAAAAATGTTCTGTATCCAATTAGACAATTTGCTTTACAAAAATATAACACTTCTCCGTCTATAAACTCAATATATTTATTCGAAAAGTGACGCTCTTCATTTTTATTGTTGCACAGCAGCTTGCTTATATCGATAATAACTTAAGTTCTATCTTTTAATCGATATTTTGGTATTTATTCATATACGCCAAATCGAGCATGGTACGGCAAGGCCTGGCAACTTTATCGAACTTCAACACCCTTAAGTGAACTTTATACATAAGCGAAAATTGCGGTTATATATGTACATACATACATACAATTCTGTTCCTCTAACATACAAGTGCCCTGCATATACACGTAAATCCAACACATATACATTTACATAGCTGAGACATCAAAGCTGCAAATGTAAGATGTTACGATACATATGTGTTTCCTTAACATATGATCAAGCGTGAACCTTAAGTGAACTTTATACATAAGCGCCGCTAGATCAGCAGCGCTTGACGAAAATTGCGGTGCTTATATGCGCTGAAGCTGCATTTGCCAAGGGAACGTATACCCTTTAAAAATTAAAGTGGTTTTATGGGGTATATCCAACTTCAAAAAACATAACAAATATTTGTTCTTTAATTTTGAAAAGCACATCCAATTTGTTTTTTATATGTATATGATAGAGCATTAATACCATATAAAGTAACGGATTTCCAATCAACTGTGAACTTAATACATAAGTGCCGCCAGATAAACACCGTTTTGCGAATATAACGGTACTTACGTGCGTTGGAGCTGCACTTTTCAGCAAGGGAACGAATACCCTTTACAAATTAAAAATTATTCTTGGGGAATATCCGACTGAAGAAATATTAAAAATATTTTTTTTTATTTTGAAGGTCTATCCGATTTATAATATCCTTAACTAACGTATACCCTTTAAGATTTAAAAGTTTTTTGTGGGGTATATCCGATTTGAAAAATAATATTTTTTTTTTTTCCTTTCTTTAAATTTAAAAAAAAAGCATATCCTACTTGTAATATCATTTACTCTTTGATATTGTTTTTTAATTTTACACCATTTCTAAGATCGCTCATACAAAATAAAAGAAAAATTAAATTATCATCTTTAGTTCCTGTGACAGGCTGCTATGCCTATTGATTCCAGCAAGGCTTCAGCAGTTCGACTTTCCGTACCAACCATTAGACATACACGATCTAATTTGCTTCCTAATCAAAAATTAGAAACCGGTATTTCGCCAATCTTGAGAAAAGCCTCCACTCCTACTACCTCGAAACCTTTGCCAACTCGCGTGCCTAAGTCTACAATCGAAAATCTACCAATTACAAGATCTGCAGCAAAAGAAACTTCATTGCTCCAGAAAATGGCGTTGTGCGAATTCATTACTGTCTCTGACAAGCTAAGTCAATTCGAATCAAAGATAGCTACATCCCCTGATGTCTCGTTGTACACTCATAAGGTTAGATTAGAACAAGTTCGATCCTTATGGGAAAAAGTTGAAACAGCATATGAACGCTGTTCAAATGCACTGGCAGATGAAAGTGCAAATCCAGACGACAGAATTACCATGCAATCGAAATATGATTATTGTTACTCAGTGTATGAGCGATGTGCGGCTCAACTGGGTGAACTTGTCGAACGCGCATCATCCATAAATACTACGTTTACGCAATCACCAGTCTTGTCTTCTACCCCTCGTGGCTGTAACCTTCCACCGTGTGATACCGAGATCTTTAAAGGCGATTATCTAAAGTGGCCGACTTTCCGTGACTTGTTCACAGCTATCTACGTCAATAATCAAAGATTATCTCCAGTAGAAAAACTATTTCATTTAAACTCTAAGGCAAGTGGAGAAGCTAATTCCATTGTAGCTAAGTTCCCCCTCACAAATGATGGTTTCGCTTCCGCTTGGAATGCACTACAAGAACGCTTCGAAAATAAACGTCTTCTGGTCAACAGTCAACTAAAAATTTTGTTCAATCTATCCATTGTTAACCATGAGTCTGGTTCTGCCTTAAAAGAGCTCCAGAGCACAATCCGAAATTGTTTGATTGCATTAGAGCATTCCAAGATATCCACAAAAAATTGGGATTGTTTGTTAGTTTACCTCTGTTCGTCAAAACTGCCCAAACTGACTTTATCATTATGGGAACAGTCCTTAGCTAACAAGGTTGAAATACCCTCCAGGGAGGATATGAATACTTTCCTTAGCGAACGTTACCGAACGTTAGAGGCAATCGAGGATGTGAGAACCTCCGCCTCTACATCCTCCCATCCAAAGCAACCAAAAGGTCAGTCTACAACGACAAAATTAAATTCTTTCGAATCCAAAGTCAATGCTAAGGTCAGAACATGTGACCTTTGCTCTAATGAAAATCATCCGAGCCGCTTATGTCCTCATTTTCTACAAATGAAAGTGTCTCAAAGAGAGGCATATATTAAACAAAAAAAACTTTGTCTCAATTGCTTCGCCAGAGGGCATTAGCTGAGAGATTGTCCCAGCTCTCACAACTGTTTTACGTGTAAAGGACGTCATAACAGTCTCCTACATCGAAGCGAGTCTTCTACAAATAATCCAAGGTCAAATACAGTAACCAATGCACATGTTTCCCAAACAAAACAGTCCACTCCTACCACCAGCGAAGAATTTCAGAGCTATCTCGTTTCGCAACAACGTGAAGTACTGTTAGGAACTGCCATTGTAAACATCCAACACAAGGGCATTATGTATCCTGCCAGAGCTTTAATTGATTCAGGATCAGAAGGGTCGTTCATCTCAGAAAGACTTTTTAACTTGATCAAATTGCCTTTCCAATCAGTCCAAGCAAAAATATCGGGCATTAATAACGTATCGTCTCCTACACAGAAACTGTGTCAAGTTCATATATCCTCTCCTTCACGACCACGAATGCAAATCGATGCATCAGCATACGTATTATCGAAATTGGCAGGAAGGTTGCCATCCAACACCATTCCAAGGTCTAAATTAAAAAATATGCCAAACATACACTTGGCCGATCCAACATTTTCTCAAAGTGAACAAATTGACGTACTTCTCGGTGCTGATGTCCTGCCATCTATCCTTTTAAGTGGCGTAAAATCAAAAATATGTGGAACTCTTTTGGGTCAAGAGACAGTTTTCGGATGGATAATATCTGGTCCAGTGCCAAGCACACCATCTACATCCATCGCTTCCTACTCAACGGAAGTAGAGTACTTGCATGAAGAGCCCCTCGACAAGCTTCTCACAAAATTTTGGGAGGTGGAGGATATTCCTGTCCAGCCAACAATGGAAAATGATGCTTATTGCGAAGAATACTTTCAAGAAACAACACATCGAGATAAATCCGGAAGATAAGTAGTATCACTGCCATTTCGAGATCCACAGAATATTAACATAGGTCATTCCAGATCTATTGCATTGTCACAATTTTTAAAAAATGAATCACGACTTACTAAAAATCCTGAACTTAAAAAAGAGTACGATTCCATCATTCAGGAATACATTGATTTAAACCATATGCGGCAAGTCACTCCTAACAACCACTCTCCTAATTTCTATTTGCCTCATCATGCTGTCTTCAAGCCAGACAGCACTACAACAAAGGTCCGCGTTCTTTTTAATGCTTCCAGTAAATCGACAAATGGGGTTAGTCTCAACGATACCTTGTATCCAGGTCCTGTGCTTCAGTCCGATTTAACCTTGCAACTGTTAAAGTGGCGGTTCTTCAAAATAGTGTTTAATGCCGATATAACAAAAATGTATCGGCAGATTCAAGTTAATCCTTCACACACTCCCTACCAAAGAATCCTGTTCCGTAACCAAGAAGGTGTAATTTGTGATTATGAATTACAAACGGTAACCTTCGGAGTCAATTGCGCACCATTTTTGGCATCCGTGTTCTTCAACAACTGGCGAACGAGATCCAATATAAAAGTCCTTTAGCATCCGATATTATACGATCCTATATGTATGTCGATGACATATTAGCAGGTGCACATTCTGAAGCAGTTGCAATTTCAATGATTTCTGAACTTCAAAATGCGCTTAGTTCAGCAGGTTTCCCATTACGCAAATGGACCTCTAACAAGAAAGCAGTGTTAGAACAAGTTCCAAACGATCATTTGCTACATGGCGATTTTTTGGACATTGAAGAAGTCAGCACGGCAAAAACTCTAGGCATTCGATGGAAAGCAACGTCGGATGAGTTTTATTTTGTTATTCCTCCAATCGCTTACCAACCAACATACTCAAAACGGGAAGTATTAGCCCATATTGCAAAACTTTTCGACCCAGCAGGGTGGCTCTCTCCCTTTGTTGTGCAAGCCAAAATGTTCATGCAGCAACTGTGGCTACAGGATCTGCATTGGGATGACTGCCTGCCGAACGATCTTCTCCAAAAATGGCGTGACTTCCTTGGTAGCTATAACCACCTGGGTGACATACGGATTCCCCGATGGTTAGGTTTTAGTCCACAAACAGAAATCCAATTGCACGGGTTTTGTGATGCTTCTTAACGTGCTTACGGTGCAGCAATTTACGTTCGGATCAAACACAAGAACGATATTTCATGCCATCTCCTTACAGCAAAGTCGCGTGTTGCGCCTGTGAAGACAATATCCTTACCCCGACTTGAGTTATGTGGAGCTGTACTTCTTACAGAACTTATTGCAGCCTGCCTTCCTCAATTGCCTCTGGAATCATATGAACTATTCTGTTGGACAGATTCGACGATCGTACTGGCCTGGCTAAGTAAGCCACCCTGTACATGGACAACCTTCTTGGCTAATCGAGTGTCAAAGATTGTTCAATCTACTTCTCCTACACAATGGCATCACGTTCAATCTGAAGATAATCCTGCTGATTTGACAAGTCGTGGCATGGTCTCCCAAGAATTAGTATCCAGTGACTTATGGTGGCATGGGCCAAAATGGATAAGGACACCGAAAAACCAATGGAGGATCTCAAATCAGTCACCGTTGGACATAATTCCGGAACAACGATCCATCAAAGCACATATTGTCACTAATATGACCTCACATATCGATCTTCTGGAACGATTTTCCGACTTGGGACGAGCATTGCGAGTTTTAGCCTATGTACTACGTTTTAGTACAAGGTCTAAGAAAGCTCATCAACCTTTTTAAGTCAATTGGGTGCTTTAGAAATAAACAATACTCTCCAACACCTTACCAAAAGAACTCAGCGCTTGCATTACTCGATTGAGTACGAATGTCTCCTTCGACAGAAACCTATTCCTCCATCCAGTTCTTTACTCAATCTGAATCCCTTTATTGACAGCAACGGAATCCTTAGAGCATGTGGTCGAATTCACTCGTCATCAGATTTGAACTATGATGAGCGTCATCCAATTCTCCTACCGTATTCTAGCAACCTAACAAGGCTATTAGTTCGTTTCTCGCATCGTATTGCACTTCACGGAGGGAATCAACTCCTTGTTCGACTTATAAGGTCCAAATATTGGATTCCAAAACTTCGGAATTTAGTAAAGGGCATAATTAATTCCTGTAAGGTCTGCGCTATCCACAAAAAGAGAATTCAATCTCAGCTTATGGGCGATTTACCCATTCATCGGACCACTTTTTCCAGACCGTTTACCTATACAGGTATTGATTTTGCTGGGCCATTTGAAATAAAAAGCATTATTGGTCGTGCATGCCGCATTTCCAAAGGATATGTTTGCGTATTCGTCTGCTTTTGTACCAAGGCCATCCATTTGGAACCAACTACTGATCTGACCACCGATGCGTTTCTTGCAGCTTTTATTCGCTTTGTATCCAGACGAGGCTGTCCATTGCAAGTACATTCCGACAACGGAAAGAATTTTGTTGGCGCTGCGAGAGCTCTCAATGATGACTTTCTCCACGCTGCAAAGGATCATATAATTTCAAAATTTGTCCATCAACCTCTCACTTGGCATTTTATACCCCCAGGCGCTCCTCATATGGGAGGACTTTGGGAAGCAGGAGTCAAAAGTTTTAAGGCCTTATTCTATAAATCTACTTCTTTTGCTAAGTATACTTTCGAAGAATTTGCTACTCTACTATCCAAAATTGAAGCATGCCTTAATTCGAGACCAATTTCATCGATGTCTGAAGATCCAACGGATCCATTAGCCCTAACTCCTGGCCATTTTCTCATTGGAGGTCCTTTATTATCTATAGCCGAACCTGAGATTAACGAGAAGTCATCTTCTATCATCAATCGCTGGCAACGGCTCAAAGCAATCCAACAACAATTCTGTGTTCGTTGGAAACACGAATATTTAAAGGAATTACATAAGCGTAATAAATGGCAAAGTCCAAAGAAAAACCTTGAAGTAAACGATTTAGTTGTTGTTAAGAAAGACAACCTTCCTATTAACGAATGGCGTCTTGGTCGCATTCAACAAACATATCCAGGAGCTGATGATCGAGTCCGAGTTGTAGAACTTCTCACTTCTAGAGGCGTCATCAAACGCCCCATCACTAAATTAATACTTCTTCCACTCCAAGATGAGCTCCTTTCATCTTTCAATGATCCAACTGCGAAAAACGAAAATTAATTTTCATACAAACACATCTAATTATTTTATTGTTTCTTTTCGTTTTATCTTCTTCCATACAGCCATCACTCATCCTTCATTATAAAACATGTCTACGCGCTTTAACAATCGTGTCGAGCGCAGTCGAGGAACTAATTGCTTCCGATGCAGAGTCTGCCGAGGTATTCACCCCCTGCGAAAATGTAGATCGTTTTTGCGGCTCAATGCCGAAAAACGACTGAGAGCTGTCCTCATCAACAAATACTGTGCCAATTGTTTGGCTCACGAACACTCGGAAGGGACGTGCAGAAGTAGAGACAAATGTCGCATTTGTCATCATAGCCATCACACTCTTCTTCACTTCCATGAGAAAGTCCGTCGGCGCTCCACTCCCATTCAATCGGCAACCCAGATCCAATCGCCATCTCTGACCACGCTGCTGGACCACCGCAATCCCAAATTGCTACCCACAGCGATCATTCTGATCGACAATGGAAACACTGTGGCCGAGACGCGCGCACTAATTGACCCGTGTGCGCCAGTGTCATTGATCGACGCATCCTTTGCGTCTGCAATGCGCTTACCAAGCCTGAATATTGGACAGGAAGCGGCGTGTACAGCAGTCATCCGGTCCAAGGCTTCTGATGGGTTCCGATTGGATGCGATTTTGAAGCATGAGCATCCTCTGAGAATCCGTACACCACTCACAGTCGTCAATCCAGTTATCAGGGAGCGTTTTGAAGGCCTCGTTCTGGCTGACGACAACTTCCACAAGCCGTCCACCATTTCCATTGTCCTAGGAGCAGATGTATATTCCGACATCGCTAGGGAAGGCTTCCATGCAAACAGAGCTGGCGGGCCAGTGGCGCTACGCACAGTATTTGGTTGGACCTTGTCGGGCACTTGTAGCTCATAATGTTAAAAGTAATCCTAGTTTTTACTACTAAGTAGCTGAATTGAATGTATCTGAATTGTCAATATGAATTTTAAAATTGCATACAATGCAAGGGCGGCGGGATGTTCGTATTGAAGTGATAACCAATGGGTTAATTTAAAGCTCACGCTTCGAACTCAAGCTTCCCGTTTAAGCGAAGCTTTCACTCAATGCAAGCTTTCCCCTCTGCCACTGTTCCTAGTTAAGCATAGTTAAGATCTCTCCCTATTGTACTCTTTAGTATTAAGCAAGCAGTGAGTGTAAGCACACGCCGTGCAGAAATAAACAACACAAAAAGAAAATCACTAGTGTTTTTTACCTAAAACCTAGTTCAAAAACTACAACGAGAAGAACAACTACAGCAGCTACTACCACATCAAATCTGGATCTGTCCTCCTACGTTCTCAAGAGAACAGGCAAAAAGCCCGGAATTGCTGCATAAAGTCCAGTTTTATAGCTAGAGCATTCAAATTTTGCACAAACAAGTGAAATATTATTATAGAATTTGGTTTTTTTTTGTTTTGCGATCAAACCACATCTTCAACTTCTCCGCCCACACCCACACCTCCAACCACACCTGAGAAATATTTTAAGGGAGTTCTGTTTGAGTTGGTCTGAAAATCGCTTTGACTACTTAAAGACTACATGAATATGGAAGAAAAATGTTGCAGCCATATGCTTTATTGCATTTTAGCAAATATTTCTTTACGAGTGCTATAAAACTGTGCAGAGTTGCCTTAATTTGAGCTGCGGGTGAGTTTCTGACTTGATTTTTGTTAATTTTATAAAGCAATCACTTCGTTATGGTAGAGTCATCCTGGCTGTTGCTATCCCAAACCTCCAGCAATGTTTGGTGATGCCATGTTGCAGCTGAGAATGAGTTTCGATACTCAGCTGCAACATGGCATTTTTTTCGAAAAGGGGCAAAAACGGACAAAAGATATTATTAACACCGTTATCTAAACACTTTGACAAAAAACATACCAATTGAAGTTGCGCGCTCTCGCGCGCTCCACATAAGTTACACTCCACAGAACTCATCAACATTTTCTAAATTTCAGCTGTAAAAGTACTCGAGCAACACTTGACAATACACGACGAATAATGCAAAACATATATAAACCAACATACAACGATAAATCTACATACTTGTACTATTATTTTCCATATTTCCAAATTTTCCTAGCTTTACAAAACAAGCCCCAATAATAACACAAAGTTAATAAATAATTACGGTTGGATTTCGATAAGTCAAGCTATCGGTTGGTCAGTTGACTTTGATTGCTCGGCATTTTCAAACCGCAAGCTCTAAAAATTTTTAAAAATCATTTTCATTATCTCTGGAGAGTTCATAAATGGAAAAAACATTTAATTTTAAATTCCTAACACACAAAAAAATTGACTTTATGCAGTAATTCCGGGCTTTTTGCTCATAGCTCAAGAGAAAAAGGAATCAGGTGAGAGAGCTAATGGCTGTTGTGTTTCCTAGATCTTAGCAGAATGTATAGGCACCAGCATGAACATGAAGTAATGTTGCACTAAACTGCACAACAGTACGCTGCTAGTGCCAGCAGGTACATGATGTGTTCCAATGCAGAGATCCCTTATCTATGTTTACGACAGGGAGTAAACATTTTATGACTTTACGTACACACATGTTAACGATACATGGGAAGGGTTCGCAACTTGTTGACCACGTTCATTCGTGCCGACCTAAATAGCTGCAATTCTTGGTGTTGTGCCAATTTTTTAAACCTGAACAGCTCTAAATGCCAGCTGATGAGCCAGTCTCTCGAGCCAGTCCGAAGTTTGCTTCTTATACTCCTTGTGGTTGTACCTTGGAAAGAATCACCCTAGTTGATGATCTGGGGTTCCGTTTGGACCGAAAACTAAAGTTTTCCAATCATATTAATAATATGGTCAATAAAGCCAGGCTTTATTAAGAGATGGTCTAAGGAATTCGACGATCCTTATATTACAAAGTCCCATTACGTTGCACTTGTTCGTCCCATTCTCGAATACGGTTCATGCGTATGGTGTCTCTAGTACACTATTCATAAGAAACGCATCGAATCTGTACAGAGGAATTTCTTACTTTTTGCCTTACGCAGCCTTAACTTGGATGACAATTTGAGACTGCCTTTCTATAGTAGTAGACTTCTGTTACTAAATCTGCCTTCCCTTACTAACCGCAGAACCATGCTAGAATCAACAGAAAACATTTTAATTAACAAAGAAAAATAGCCCGGATTTTTTTGGGAAAACTAGGGATGGGGTTTATTTAATATTTTTTCCCCTATAAATATCGCTCAAAGTATACTTATGTCATAGCCGTGACTCAGCAAAATAACACGTCATTGACAGTCGGTTTCGTTGCAAAAGGCCAAGCTGAGGTTTCTTACTCCGTCAAGCTCTTGGCGCGGTCTCTTTTGCCGTCAGATCGCTGACCTGAACACTTTGCTCGCAAAACATATTCAGCCAGAAGATACTCTAAACTTATAGTGAAAAAAGTTAAAACAAGAACACTTAATAATATTTGAAAAAAGAAAAATGGCACATAAATAATCAGCCAGCCGAATTGGTCTACAAACTGCAAGAGTGCTGCGATTAGCTGCGCATCTTACTTGCATTTAAACGCAGTATATTCTTTGCACCGTCCTTCGCACCGAACAAGCGGATGTCAGTTCTTTCGCGAGACGCGGAACAGGCAGAAGCCCAGCTGCCCCGGGGTTAAAAACCTGCGCCGAAGACCCATTTTTATTTGCTGTGGAATAAAGCGGATAAACGCTCGCCAAAATGCGTCTAAGTGCCGTAGTTCCAGTGCTGTATTAAGGAAAATCCCCCCCTCAGAAGAAGTTTGTACGCCAAGAGGGTATAAGTGAAGCAAAGGAAGACGTTAAATCGCTAACCTTTGCCCTTCGAGAGAAAGTTCTAACAAACAAATTATTACGAGTATTATGTCTCATTCAATATCTGTCCCTTAGTTAAGTAAAAATAATTTATTTCATTTTTTATGTTCAAAAGAAAAGAAAAAAAAACATGACCAAAAAAAATTAATATATGTATATATACCTAAGTAGTTAACCTGTTAAAACAGTAAGAGAATGACGACGGAGACATAATAAGAGTGAAAAGAAAAGAAAAGTGAAAAACAAAAAATAAAAATCTACCAACACCAAAAATAATAATTAAATAAGAGAAACCGTATAACAGCATGGCTCGACATCAGATCGGCAAATAAATTAAATAATATAAGAAAAATACATAACCAAGCATCCCCTCTGCCAACATGTACGCCGAAAGCGCTTTCGTCGATGGAATGTCGTTAAAGTCGTAAGTGATCTTTTTTTGTTTTTTTTTCATCTGAAGATCAGTAAAACGAATTGCGTGAGAAAGACTGCAAGCTTCTCTTCAGTCGTCTGAGTGCCTTTTTGTGGTTCGTCATGCGCGCGCTAAGAGCGCGAACTTAACAAAGCTCCTCTCTTTAGTCCATGTGCTTTGTCTGCTCATTTGCTTGTGCGTTTATTTCCCATACATCTGTCCGAGTACTATGCGAAAACCCAATACCCTTTCTTTCTAAAACTTAATATATTAAACTCTAAACAATTATCCAATAATTATATAATAGCATAATTTTATTTCTACGCAAATTTAAAAAAGAAAAAAGCAAAAATATTATTCTATATAAATTAAATGATCACTAGTGCGATTATTTATGTTATGTAATTTTTTGTGATAGGGGTTTTACGTCCCGATAGAAAGACGGAGTAATTGTTCTATAAAATCATTTATTAGCGGAGCGAGGGCTGCCCCTGTTGTATAAAGAAACAGGACTGAAGCTTAAAATGAAACCGCAACACATATCGTTGCGGATTCATGTTAATAGCGGCCACGCAAATATGCTGTGTTTGCCGGCTATGCAGCGCCGCCTAGCATAATGCCTACTCAGCAGAATGCCGTTACTGTCGCTTTACGTAATTATTCATTTGCAAACGTTCCAATGGCAACACACAACAGGAGGCAACATGATGCTGCTACGATTAGTGCCACTCGCTGGGGGCGTTCGGCGTCGACCTCTTCTCTGAACCTCCGGATTGTCTCTAAGTTACGTTCATTCAGGCGATGAAAGTACGGGAGACTGAGCACGCTTTGGTGGGAGGTGATGTTCAGCAGAGGAAATTTTGGTACCCCCGATACTCGATTCTGGACCCCGTTCTGGTTGACGTACCGGGTCCCGTTAATGACGGCATGTCGGGCGAAGGTTACAAGGTCATGGTGCCATGCACCTAGATTTCAGAGCCGTCGTCCACTTGCACCTTGGCGGCCCTGTCGTTGATGATGACGATCCCCTCATCCACATGGGTGGTGGGATCCAGGCTGCTGGGTTGTATTTCCCAGTGCGCCGCGCCGCCTGGATGAAGTTCTATTGCGCATGAGCTGCCTAATGATAGCTGGCGCTGGTTGATGCGGTGCAAGCTTTGACGGTGAAGATCTCGTTGTTGCACTCTGCGATAACGCCATCGTCTAAACGTAGCATAGCTCCTTCGTGACTGACGGGGAAAATAGTCATTTTCTTACATGCGAACTTAATATCCGGAAACTTAATGATAAAGTGTAATTCGTTATTGGATTGTAGAACCTTTACGGAGGATACGGATTAAGTTGACGGTGGCAGTTAGTTTATTGATTTAACTCTGGATTTTGGTATGGATTTATATCTGCCTATTGTTCGGGTCGATCAAAGTAGTATGGAAATGGGGGTTCTGTGACAGGGATTAAAATTAATTGGATTTTGAGGGGGGGAGGGGGTAAGGGATTAGGCATTAAATGTAGGGGAGCGTGGGAATTTAGGGTCATAATTAGGGGTGGGGGGGTGATGAGGGTTGACAGGTGAGTATGTGTGAATGACAAGGTTGACAACAGGTGAGTATTAGCAATTGAGGATCGCAAGTAGGGTGCGTGAGAAATTAGGGTTATAATTAGGGTGGGAGGTGATAAAGGTTGACAGCAGTATTAGCAATTGAGGATCGCAAGTGAGGGTGCGGGGAGGGGGGAATTTAGGATCATAATTAGGGTGGGAAGGATCGCGAGGGTCGCTGATCGTGTTTACATGCACACATGTTAGGGTGCGTGTGTGCACGCATAAGCATGCATGAGCATGGGATAAAGGGTAAGGGATAAAGGGCACACGTGCTAGGGTGTGTTAGGGTGCATGCATGAGCATGTGATTAAGGGTTCGGGGGGTCAAAGTTATAAAGGTTGACAGCAGGTGAGTATGTGTGTAAATGAGCATGCATGATCCTGTTTACATGCACACGTGTTAGGGTGCATGCAGGCGTGTGTGACTCATGACGTCGGTCGGTCGGTCGATCGTTGACATCAGGTGAATCTTAACACATGAGGGTCGCTGACGAGGGTAATACCATATTTGACAGGTCGGGGGCACCCTAGCACAACATGTTAATCTGTTATAACAAAACACTGCAACCTGTTGACGTAGTCGTCATCGTCGTCGTCTATTATCCTAATTATTTTCTATGAACCGAGGGTGGTTAGGTGTAGTATATAATAAAATCAGCTAAACAGCTAAACAACAACAACATCAGCTAAACAGCTAAACATCAGCAAAACAGCTAAACAGCTAAACAACATCTGCTAAACAACAATAATAACCACAACAACAAGTTGGTTTCATATAAATTTGACGTTGCTCACTAAAGCATCCGCAGGTATAAGGTCCTTCACGCGCCTCATCGTTAGACCATGGACATGAAGATCTATATGTTCCATATTTGGATGTCTTATATGGAGTCTTTTCCGCTAGCTTTAGGGATGCTTCTATTTCTTCCATCCTTTTGAGATCATTATGATGGATAAGACCATCCCAATGCCTTAGAAACTCTTTTATTTTTAGTGAGTTCATATTGCTCATTTAGTTGTTGCCGAATTCGTTCTTTTCCAAAATGCGTTGTTTTATCGCAATAATTTTTGGAAGTGATAAAAATATATCTAACTTCAATTATCTAAGTCATCAACCTTGCTAAGCAACATAATTACGTCCATACAACATAATAGCAAGATCGCATCAAACTTGTTGCTTCGAACATGTTCGATGATGTTTGCTGTTGCCGTGCGTAATGTTCCCCTAGTTTCGAACCAGCGTCCGCCAATTCGAATTGCATGTCAAAGCTTTCAAGCGTAGGCGTAAGGGTCATGTTCCGCTCAGATGCATCTTTGTCGGTGCTGAATCATAGAAAAAGCTCTTTTTTACAGAGAGCCTGGTCTATAAATGTTGCTCCCCTCCTCTATTCGCCCTCTTTCTGATCGGTCGAATTCTAAGGTGAACTCAACGTCGGTTAGCACTGCGTTTGCTACACGTGTCGAGTATCTATTCGTGCGTCAAAATCTCGTTAAGTCTGTGAAAAAAAAAAAATAAAAACTGCATATAGTGCACATATATACAGTTCAAATTATTTCCGTGTCGGTGCATTTAAATGCCCAAAAATTACCAAAAATTACCAGACAAGAAGACGTAATCTCACTTGCCATGCCCATTTTTTCGGCAAAGGAAATCTGGACACATCCGCCTTCCCGATCAGTTTACGAACCCATTTTTGATTTCTTTGTGCTCAGCACAAGAAAAGGTATGTCACCAATTTTTTATATATATATAATTTTTTTTTTGGATTATATCCTGAGTGTAGAATTTATCTATCGCAGTGAATAGGGTATAATTGTGTGAAGCCAATCAGTGAAACCATATAGCCGAAATCTTTGAAACAAAAAAAAAAAAATAATATATGTGTGTGAGCTTGTGAATTTGCATACATTGATTTCGGTTCGATCGCAGATCAATTATTGCAAATTAATAACATCAAATAATTGCCAGTCCCGTAATAAATAAAATTGCCCCTGAAATGAACGATTTGCAAAAGTAATGAAAATAGGAACAATATGATAAAAGTGCTAAATTAACCCAACATAAAAAAAACACCACCAATACACACCTACATCTGCATCGTTGGAAGGCCTTTCATCGTGGAGATTCATGTAAGTGAACAAAACTTACTTTTTTATATTGCTTTAGTCTCATTGTTCTGCAATGATCAGTTCATTTTTAATTGTTTCCTTAGTTCTGCTAATCTGTACATAAATTGTACGTACGTATATATGTACACGCCCATGTGCAGCGGAAAAGTTTTACCGCCGGTTCAGTGCTTGTATGTACGTATGTTTGTATTTATGCTCAGCCTCTGATCATATACATGTAAGGTTATTATTAGAAAGAGTTTATTATAATGGTTCAATTCAATTCAATGTGGTTAATTAGTACAAAATAATAGCGTTACAACTTCAGTGTTTTTTCGCAACTTAATAATTGGCAACATTTACAACTTAATAGCAGTTCCGTTTCTGCACGTTCTACTGTCAACTTTATACGCCAGACGACCGACTACGACGACTCTTTCGCTTCTCCCTCGCAACTCTCTTCTGGCAACACTCTTCGGTTCGCAGGGATGCCAACTATCCTCTTTTGGTGGGGTTGCCAGCCTGCATCAAAGTATACCATCTTACATTCGGCCCTCCTGATCTTCCTCATCCGTCCCGGATGACAAAATATCCTCGTTCTCGGCGACATATTTCCATAACTTCATATTATCGCAGCTTGTTGCGGTAATATTTGGTCCCTCGGTGTTTATTGATGCCTTCTTCACATCGTAGCGCCTGTTTCTCTTAACTTTAATGACAGTATATGGACCAAGATATTCGCTAGCCAGCTATCGGCCTGCAATAAATTGAGTTCGCTTTATAGCGACCAAGTCGCCCAAATTGTAAATCTGCTCCGTACGACGCTTCTTCAATGTTATGTTTTGCTTCTATACGCAGCTTCTGTCGCTCCTCGTTGAACTTCTCGACCAAGTCCTGCTGCAGCATGTCTAGCAAACGGTCGTCCACCTTGCTATACATCTTCGTACCAAACATAATCTCAAACGGCGATGACAGCGTTGTCGAATGTACGTGCGAGTTAATTGCCATCTGTACACGTGGCACATACTTATACCACTTAGCAGGTTCGTCTGAAGACAGCTTCGCAAGAATGTCAATTATGCAGCGATTGACCCTCTCGACTTGACCGTTGCCTCTTGCAACTCCGGTTGTTGTGCAAATCTGCTCCACCATGTTGACCTCCAGAAACTCTTTGTAAGCGTTTGATGTAAACGCCGATCCTCTATCGCTTAGTATACGGGTGGGAAATCCGAATACGCTTGTCCATTCTTTTAGCTTCTTTAGGACTTCCTCCTGTCCTGTCGACTTCACAGGATACAGCCACACGAATTTGGAGAATCCATCTACCACTGCGAAAATGTACTTGTACATCTTAGAAGTCATATCCATCGTTCCAAGATGATCTACATCCAATGTTTGCAGGGGAACATCACCTTTTCCGATACAATGTAAACGTCCTTCTTGGTTGCCCAATTTCTTACTGTGTATTATACAAACAACACAATTAGAAATATACTTTGATACTTTACCCTCTAAATGCGAGATAAAGTATTGCTGCTTTATGTTATGCATTTTTTTACGTGCAGCGAAGTGACCAGAGTCATGAGCGTTTTTAATGACATCACGCTCCATAATCTTGGGGACAACTAGAAGTTCGCAACCATCAACTTCTTTGAAGAGTAGTCCACCCTTCATCTTGAAATTCTCATAAGGTCCATTCTGAAGCAACTGTAATATGGCTTTCACGTTCTCGTCTTCTTGTTGCGCTTTTCGTAATCGAGCTGACAACTCAGTTGTGATCATCAAAACATCCTGTGGGTAACGACTAAGATGATCGACGTGCTTCATCCTTGCTCCTGCACGATGTTCCATATCTGGTGCGAAGCTTTTTATGTAGAGTACCCATTCCTCCACATCACGAGGTATTTCGTCTTTGCTTGTTGTCTGCTTAAATGCTGCGCAATCTGTTACCAACTTGAATCGAGTTCCCAATAAAAAATGGCGGAATTTCTTAAGAGCAAGATATGCAGCTTTGATCTCCAAGATATAACTGTGTTTTTTGGCCTCGGCTTCACTCGTCTTTTTGCTCCAGAAATACACGGGATGCATCTGTCCCTCAAAACACTGCAAAACACTGTAGCCCGTCCTTGGAAGCGTCGGTATGTAGCTCTGTCTTTGACTCCCTAGAGTATATATGCAATACTGGCTTACTTGTTAACAGATCCTTTAATCTTTCGATTGCGTCCTTTTCAGCTTCACCAATTGTAAATACAGCGTCCTTCCTCAACAAATTTGTCAACGGGCGCGCTATCTCTGCATAACGCGGAATAAATTTTCGAAAAAATCCAGTCAAACCCAGAAACGATTGAACGCCTTTTATGTTTTTAGGATAACCAAATCGTTTTACAGCTGATGTTTTGTCTGCTCCAGGCCAAACTCGTCCGTTTGCCACTGTATGACCAAGAAAGTTTATACTCTCCTGTAGGAAACTGCATTTTTTCCATTTTACCCTCAAGTCATACCTGGCTGCTGTTTCCAAAACTTGTCTGCTCTTCTGCATGCATTCGTCTGCAGACTCTGCGAAAACAACAATGTCGTCCATATAGAGCTGCATTACTTCTTCGTTAATAAGTTTTTGAAAAACATGGTTAACATATCTGATGAACGCAGCAGGCGAATTCTTAAATCCAAAAGGAGCCCTGTTAAATTCAAAGAGGCCTTCTCGTGTTATGAAAGCCGTTAAGTGTCTGCTCTTTTCCTCGATGGACACGTGAAGAATCCATTTTCTAAGTCCATAATTGTGAAAAATTTCGCTGCTTGTAGTTTGTCAAAAACATCTTCAATAAGTGGCACAGGAAACAAATCTTGAAGTACCATGCTGTTCAGCTTACGGTAATCGACGCATATCCTCAATGTTTGATCCTTCTTCTTGACCACGACCTCGCGACTTGCTACATTTGAAAATGATTCGCGTACAATTCCCACCTGCAACCATTCATTGACCTGATTCTTTACAGCTTCTGCTTCGTTCGGTGACAGACGACTGGGTGCTTGTCGAAACGGCACTATGTTACCATCTGGAACAACGTTCAGCATAATCGGACATTGCGCGTGATCCGCTCCTTCCAACTGAAATGCAGCTTCAATCATATCCTTCACGTCCTTCTGGTATTTTGTTGGCGCTATAATGTTTTTATATTCTTCAAAAACGCTGTAAACTTCCATTGAATACTCATCTGTAAAAATATGGTCGTTCAGTTCTCGTTGAAATATAAACTCGTTCGAATCAGCTACGAATTCAAACTTCTTTATAAAGTCGTAACCAAGCATCACATTGCAGTCCATCTTGCAGTTTGACACAACCAAGAATTTGTGCTTCGTACGCAACGTGTCGACTTCCACTTCGGCGTTGAAAAATCCAATTGGTTTTGTGCTGGCGTTACCCAGACCACGTAGCGTTGATGCGGTTTTAAAAATGTCCACATTCAACTTATCTGCGATGTTCTGCTTAACAATGGTTACATCGTAGCCGGTATCTACTAAACATTCCACCTGTAAGCCATTTAAAAGAATTGTTTTAAGTCGATAACTATTTGAAATAACTCGAACTCGATCAGCGTTTGATGGACAACAGCGTGAAATATGCCCCTCCTCGTTGCAGCGAAAGCATTTTGTGGCTGATGTGCATTCCTTCCTTTTATGTTCTGACGAGCCGCAATTAAAACAGTATTCTTTCTTTTTCGGTTTTTTCTCGTCTATTTTGTTTTGATTCCCCTGATTCTTGTTCTCGTTCTTTTGATGATTATCGTTTATCGGATAATTATCGTTTCTGTGAACTAGTTCATATGTTTCGTATTCGTGTTTAAGCTGTTTATACGTTTTGCACCGATACATGGCGATTTTGAATTCGCTTTTGATCTGCAATCCGTTAACAATGTGGCGAATTACTGCTGTCTCTTCTACGTCACCCACTTGCAACTTTTTTCATGTTCGGCATGTACTCGTGAAAAGATTCCTTTTTTTCTTTATGCGATCTTTCAGCTGTTGATGAATATCAGCACTGTTCCAGCTGCATCGAAATTCGTCAATCAATTTATATTTCAATTCCTTATAATTGTTTATAAATTCCGATTCTAAAAAGAGCTTTGCGGTGCCACACATTCTTCCTCTAGCTTGCACGTATTTCTGCTTTTCATTTAGCCCATAAGCTTCGGCATTGTGTTCAAAAATTTCGAACCACTTGACAACGGGTATTGAAACACCATCAAAATCGTTCACCACTTTTTCGAAATTGTTTGCTGTAATTTTCACTTGATTTTCACGCTGTTCATCAACCTCAACTTTGAGTGTCAACAACTGCATAAGCTGCTGCATTTTGGCATTGAGGTCATAATTGCTCGCGGCCGTTAAGTCTCTTTTCGCGTTTTCTTGTTCCATTATCGTTTCTTCTTCGCTTTCGTCTATATACTGATCCTCATTTCTTGTACTGTTCATTTTTTCTTCTAACGCGTGTGCACTTCTCGTTTTTGGCATTTCTCGCGTTCGCTTTTATGTATATGCGTATTTGAATTTTCGACGTTCAGCAACGGTAAAGCCACAGTTTGACAGCGACTGTTCAGATAATTCGTTTGTCATTTCACAACTGTTCAACTTAATAATTATTGTTCGTTATTACACAAATGTTCAACTTTATCCACTTTTAAACGTATTGTACTAACCGATATGAATCAAAAACCGGCACGACCCCCAAATGTAAGGTTATTATTAGAAAGAGTTTATTATAATGGTTCAATTCAATTCAATGTGGTTAATTATTACAAAATAATAGCCTTACAACTTCAGTGTTTTTATTCGCAACTTAATAATTGGCAACTTTTACAACTTAATAGCAGTTCCGTTTCTGCACGTTCTGCTGTCAACTTTATACGCCAGACGACCGACTACGACGACTCTTTCGCTTCTCCCTCGCAACTCTCTTCTGGCAACACTCTTCGGTTCGCAGGGATGTCAACTATCCTCTTTTGGTGGGGTTGCCAGCCTGCATCAAAGTATACCATCTTACATACATGCAGGCATACGTACATACCAAAGCACGAGGTGTATGTACATACTGACAATAAACTGTCTGCTTTGCAAACAACGTGACATAAATAAAAAAACCCCACAAAAAAAAAAAAAAGTTTCATGATCTGGGTATGCGGCATATGCAGTTATATGTATTTTGGGTCGCTGATTCCGAATACGGCATCAGAAATTCTCCATCACGTCTGGATTTCGACATAACTTCAAAAAACTGAAAAACTTGATCTGGGCATGCTACACTTGTTTATGATTTAACATGTATTTTGACCTTCTTAGGCCGAATCCGAAGTCAAAACTTACACTAGACGTCTATATTTCGACTTAACCTCAAAAAACTCGAAAAAATTTTTAGGCGCCAAAAAATAATGGGTGGTCATGATCATGTCATGCGATATATGTTTCTATATGTTTTTCGACCTTCCAAATTCGAATTCTCATTCCAATGCTCAATTATTTTCTATGACAACCGATAATATTAGACTAAAATTTTCAATTATATATGCATTTGTATATATGTCTATGTATGTATATCTATAAATATATATATATATATATATATATATATATATATATATATATATATATATATATATATATAATTAGTTATATATGTGGTATATATAGTTACATATATACTTACGTAGTTATTATTTTTGAGTCAAATAAATGATCCGTCAGTAACAAAGACAAAGATCACCGCTGAAGCCACAATAAAAAAACGCGATTTCTCGACCGATACTCTCATGTTCGCTTCGTGTAGGCTCTTTAACACCCACTCTACATGCTTGATGTGAGCTTCCTCGTCTTGCGAGAAGATGATCAAGTCATCAACATAAACATAGCAAAATTTGCCTATTTGTTCCCGTAAGATATCATCAATCGTTCGCTGGAAGATGCTGGCGGCGTTTTTGAGGCCGAACGGCAGTCTCGTGAACTCGTACTTTCCCTCTTTTACTGAGAAAGAAGTTTTTTCGCGATCGCGTTCTGCTAGCACGACCTGATGATATCCGGATTTGAGATCCAGGGTCAAAAATAGTGGGCTTTGCCCAAATTGCACAGTATCATTGATATATTTGGCATGGGATAATTGTCGGGAATGGTTCGCTTGTTGAGTTTGCGAAAGTCAATCACCAAGCGCTTTCTGGGATTGCCCACATCATCGGTGCCCTTCTTATCTACTACCCATATTGAGTTGTTGTAGGGGGATGCCGATTTTTCAATTATGTCGTTTTTTAGAAGATCTTGGATCTCCCTATTGTCGAAGTCGGCTACGCCCATGGGATATGGGTAGAGCTTGTCATAGATGGGCTCTTCGCTCACCGATCTGATGTCGGCAACCACCGAAGTATTGTATGGGTCTGCAAAACTTTCGAAAAGCGTCCCGCACCGAAGCGGGCGCGTCTGAGCAATCCACATCGGTGAAGACATCAGCGCATTTGTGGAAGGAGATTTTCTCGACTTCCGTACCCCATTTGAGCTGACTGGAGGTCAAACAGAGCGACGCCCCCGCCTGAGCTAACAAATCGAGGCCGATTATCCCATCAAAGGTTGACAAGTCTGGTAGAATAAAAAAAGTGGTTTTTACGTTGAACAATGCAACAAAGCATTTATGTGTGACAGTGGTTGAGCCATGGATCGATCGCAAACTGAATTGCGAGTTAACCGGACGGACGCCACGCAACCTCTTGTGTGGTCTGATGTAATTTTTGGACGTGCCGGTATCGATAAGGAAGCTCATATCCAGCCCTGCTACTCTTCGTCTGATGACGGGTAGCAGGGATTTTCCCCTAAAAAATTGAGGGCGTCAGAATCGCTTTCAGCATCGTCTTCAATCTGAGCCGCGGCGCCGTTGGCGGCTTCGGCGTACGAGTTCTGCCCCTGTCCAGCATCTTGGGTAACATGATTGAACCTTTGGTGCTTACTCCTACCGTTAGTGCGATCGGACATGGCCGGTCGCTTGCTGACGCCACCAGAAGCCTGGGTGGGCTGTCTAAACTTTGACAGCGAAGGGTCCACTTCCATTGGTTCTAGAGCACTGGCGCGAGTTTGCTGCTCGGCGTTTCGCTGGCCGGATTGGCCTTGCTGCTTGTGCTGCCTACTAAAGTGTGGGTTCTTCGACCCGCTTGCCTACGATTCTGCTTGTTGGGGAGTGGGCGAGTTACGATGGCCAGATCTGTGCGAGTACAACGCAGTTTAAAGATGCACGTACAGATCGGGACATCCAAGGCGCTATAGATCGTCGTAGGCAAAAGCCGCATGAATGCTTTGATGAGTATTCACAGGCGATTACAGCTATGGCTGATCAGCTGTCTGTGCCTTTAACAGATTCCTATCTGATGGGCGATCTCCGAAGCACGAGTTGCTTCATGTGCATATTAACAGTGTTGCCGAGATGCGTCAAGCCGTTCGTAGGCATGCGATTTTTAAGCAACAAATTGCCTGGTTGCCCAATGTCAACACTAGACATGTTCAGAAAAAAATAGTAAATGTGTTGAATGAACAGGTATAGTATGCACGTTGAAACATCTTTGATCGAGTATTTCTACGTAATACTCGGGCTATAAGTCGAAAGGAAATTCAACTTGTGTATGACTGACTAGGCTTCGTGCACTTCTTGCTCCGAGCTTTCTGCTCGCCGGATGGGGCGGGGTTCTTTCCTAATCTCGTCTTACGGCGTCATAAAAACAAAATTTAAGTGCACTTCCACTGCTCTAACTAAATTATATAAAAAGGTTTGTGTAAGTCGGTTTGATCAATGTACTGGGTTATGGACAACTGATTTCGGAATAGAGTTATTGGGATGCACTAGATGTTGCATGTGCTCCCTTCTTTACCCACCCTGCCTTGGTGACGCCGTTGTATAGCTTGGGTCACCCCTAGTATAACCTACATATTATTTACTGCGGCTGCTGAACTACTTCCGGCGACGAACCATAAGAGACGATTAGACGTGAGTTGTGTGATTCATGATGTTTACAGAATTCATTTATTGTAAAGGTAAAATTCAATCTCAAAATTAAACATGTTGTAGGTTTCACTAATTATTTCTATGAGCTTTAAGATATAAAGAAGATTTTTATGCGCAAGGGGAGCTGACTCAGATCATTCTATTAAAGACAATGTAGTCGTGAAAAATCTACGCTCTTTTACGTAACGGCACGTGGACGTCACTGATCATCCGTAATCATTTGAATTTTATATATACATACTCAGAAAATCGATGCAGGAGCTGTTGAGCTGTCGGTCCAAAAATATATAAATGGTTACGGTAGATTCATGAGTGATGTGTAAGAAAAATTATAGATGACATTTTTACAATATTTAGGCTTTATATGGGAAATTCAAATTAATTAATACTATTGTTAAATGGTAATTTTTAGAGATATTCCAAATGAACGAAAGATACGGTATTTTACGGCAGTGCCATGTCACCTGGGCGTGCGTTGCACGTCGATCGAAGTCTTCGTTGAGCGCTATGACGCTATATGCAAAAAGGTTAGGTGCAGTCACACTGTGCGAAACAGTCAAGCCTCATGATCCAGGGCAAGAATTAAGCGCAGTCTCAATATGCAAAGACTTAAAGCGCAATCAAGATAGGGTAAACGAGAAGACGCAGCGGTACTCCGGAGAACGTGTTTGCGTCCGACAAGTTGCCGACCCACGCTTATTGGGCACCAAGTTGACCAATGTCACGGGTATCTGACGACGAGTCGTATCGAACCAACGAAATGATTGTCACTGTAGAATTCGCAACAATTAGTTTATAAAATTATATGTGAAAAGACACAAATATCACCGTTTTTCTTTCTTTCCTTTTTGTATCGTATTTTGCACACTGGCTGTTAAATGGATATGATGCAAATTCCAGGGCGCCTTTTGGCATATATTATTATATTGCCGGCGTGAGTATGGTTAAATCAACGAGAATTTGTGGACTTACAATTTATTTTGCCACTTGTATTTCGTTTTTCGGTAATTTTAGTTAATTTTTGCTGTGTGAGCGTCACTTCAGAGCCAGTTACTGTACAGAAATGTGCGTTCGGCGTCTATTTATAGACGAAAGGTGTCGCTGCCGAAAATTCTCGAAGCAACTCTAACTGCATTAGCTAACTGTTTAATGGTGTGATATTCTTTGATTCTCTTTTGGGACCATTCTTCCGCGATAGAAATTGAGAGCGCTGTTTCACCTAACAGCTGTTTTGAATTCGCCCTCTGTTAACTCTTAACAGAAAGTGTGTGAAAGAGTTCCAACGGCTGACAATCAACTTTGGCACACTACACAGGCAGATAGCGAATCGGAAAGTGAAGTTGCGCAAGAAGAAGAAGTTGCTGCGATTGAGCTTGAATGCTGGAACTGCTCAAAGAAAGCCCATAGGTACCATGATTGTAGGGCAGAAAGGCGAGTTTTTTGTTATGGTTGTGGAAAACCCGACACATATAGGCCAAAGTGTACCAAATGCCAGGCTTCAAAAAACGTGACAGCTTGAGCACCGAACAACAGTGCTCGAACCAAACATAAATGGAAGATATCAATATTACAGCTTTGACGGAGTCTCCAGAAGAGCATTCCGTCCAGTTTACTTATACTATACCCCATGATTTAAATTTACCAGACTGTGAAAATATATCTCTGGCAAATTCCCCTTGAGCCCAAATCAGGTCAACCCCTTTATCAATACACAGTTATGCCTTTTGGACTCTGCAACGCCTCTCAAACCATGTCCACGCTAATGGACAAGATAATTCCAGCGCATTTAAGACGAGAAGTTTTCATATATTTAGACGATTTGTTAGTGGTGTCAGATACTTTTGCAAGGCACATCAGTATACTGCTAGAATTAGCATCGCAGTTAAGCAAATTCGGTCTGACGATTAACGTACAAAAAAGTATATTCTGTCTTAAAGAAATACTATATTTAGGTCATATTGTGGGGCAGATCCTGAAAAATTATCAGCTATTGTAGATTTTTCAGTACCAAGATCGGTAAAACAGCTCCGCAGACTCTTGGGCATGACCGGCTGGTATCACAAATTTATTAAGAACTAGCTGACCCGGTGGACTTCGTCCCACCTAGTCGTGATTCAATTCAAACAAATACATCTTATGATAAATATAGACAATATATATGGATCGCTCTGCACAAAAGGGAATGTGAAAATAACATCTTACCGAACAATAGTTTGTTAAATTCCTTGTAATTTATTCTCTTAATGCTAAGGCGTGGACAATATTCTTAGTTAGCCCATTTTCAGCTAGGACAAACTAACTGGAGGGTTTACCCACTCGCGAGAATGCCACGTATAATTGACCATGTGAAAAACATGGTGTGCTCAAATATAAGCCACAAATCGACATCGTTTGGCCTTGGGACTTTGCAAGTGCGCTTGCAGAGTCCTCACCGGGCGGTTAGTAGATCTGCAAAAATTTATGATAAACTTGGCCTCTGATTTCAAATGTAGAATTGTATTGTTGACCATTTGCATAACTATTTCTTATGACTTCTGTTGCTCCGAACGATGTCATCTGTAAGAATGAATTGAATGTTCGAATGGACTTTAGGAAGAGGTTAGAATCTGAATCGGTGCCGGTAAGTAAACCGTTCAATGGTTCAGGTGGTATTTCAACCGGAGGTAGTTGTACCTTGCCAGATGCGCAACACATCCTGGCCGGCTAATTGTTGAATTTGAGAGCATGACAATGCGGGCATTCCTTGTCCATAGCACCAATAGCAACTTTTGAATGAGCATAATATTCAATATCGGGCGCGTAATGGAATGCCAGACGCACGAATGAATTTGATACAAATGCACCTGTTGGCGTTGTTGGTCACTTGTTCTGCGTCTATTCATTTTGGAACGGGATAATTGTCGTTGTTCGACTCATATTTGTTCATCGCGTTCCAATTGTGTATCTTCTGTTTCTTCTTAACGCAATCGTGCCATGCTCTCACGGGCATTAATATTGTCTTGCTGGGTCTGTTCTTCTGTCCTTTGGTCTCTTCTCTGGCGCTGGGTTCGACTTCTGCCCACGCGTTGATCCTCGGTAATCAAGCACAACAACAATTAATATTCTGAGTTGACAACTTCAACAACGCAGAGTCTGAAATTGAAATTGAGAGAGGCTCTCTTTCAGACAGTATGCGCTTGCTTTGTTCGAAATTGAGAAAGCGCAGTTGACGAAATAAAAAATGTTTACGGTGGATAACCCTTATCGGTTAGAGGTACGAAAAATAAATGTTAACCGATTGTCAGGCCTACAGAATATACCCTCCAAATTTCATCGAAATCGGTCAAGTAGTTTCGGAGGAGTTCGGTTACTAACAGTGTGAAATGAAAAAAAAAAATGTTAGCGGTGGACAACCCTTATCGGTTAGAGGTACGCAAAATAGATGTTAGCCGATTGCCAGGCCTACAGAATATAGCCTCCAAATTTCATCAATATCGGTCAAGTAGTTTCGGAGGAGTTCGTTTATTAACAGTGTGACAGCAGAATTTTTGTATAAGATTATGCTACCATTGCTTCACCTCTAACAGATGCTCTCAAACAAAAGAAAAAGTTTTTAATGGTCCGATGAAGCTCAGAAAACATTTGAATCTTTGAAAAATAAAATGTGTGAAGCTCCTGTGATACACAGTCCCAATTTTGAAGCCGAATTTTACCTTCACTGTGACGCCAGTCACATAGGGGGCTGTACTCTTACAATTTAATACAGAAGGCGATGAAGTCCCCATTGCATTTATGTCACGGAAACTTAACCAATGCCAGAGAAACTATTCGGTAACAGAAAAGGAATGTTTGGCAGCCATTCTGACGATAAAGAAATTCAGAGCATACATACGTGGAAGGACAAAAATTCACCATTGTCACGGATCATGCTTCACTTAAGCGGTTGATGTCCCAAACTGATTTAAGCAGCCAACTGGCAAGATAGGCTCTTAAGTTACAAGGGTTTAGTTTCGACATAAAACACTGCAAAGGAAGCCAAAATGTTGTTCCTTTCAAGGACCTTTACAGAAGATCTCGCCACCATTGACTTGAATAAGTTTATTGATTTAGATGCAGATTCCTTTAAGAACAGTGAATACGAGGAATTGATAAGGCAGGTTCAGTAAAACGGTACTAAATTACCAGAGGTAAAAGTCGTCGATGGCAAGGTGTACCGGAGAATGGAACATGCCACCGACGACAGATCTGCGTTTCAAGCAGTTCTTCGGTTACCGACACTGTGTTTAAATATAAGAATCTTCTTTTAGCTTAAGCAGCCTTTAACGTAACGCCGAGTATCAATCACGATAGTGTTGATTTTCAAACCAAAAGTGCTCAAATAAATGGTTGTTCAACTACCACGACACAGAACATCTTTACTGGCGCCCAACATTGGTTTGAACTCCGACCCAAAACATTTGTGTTCATAAAAATTAACGAGGAATTTCGTCCCGTTAATCAACTTATAACGTTTTTGTGACCGTGAAAAATTAACGAAGGAAGGAAGGCAGAACACCTAACCATCTAACTTAACTAGGATAACAATGAACTTGTCAGTGAAATTTTCATTCAATAATTATTTATATCGATTATAGCCCAAAGTTAAAATTTAAAAAAATATTGAACAGAATTAAATAACTTTCAATAAGATTCTGAACTTTATAACTTAGTTATCTCTGTGAATTTCTTGGTTGGTGTGTAAAATAAATTTTAATTTAATTCGTTTTGTGTGGTACTGACAAAGCGAAGTTAAGGCAAAAACAAAACAACAAGCATTTGCAAAATTTAGCTTATTAAGCAAGGTTCGACTTTTGACTACACTATCGCGGCCGTCACACATTGTAACGTGACGCCTGCTGTTGTTTTTGGTTTATTCTAAGCGATAATTTGTTTTTCCTTAAGTAAACAAACCCCACCAAGTAAATTGCATCACTGGCAATTTTTTTGCATTTGACATAACAACCGGTAACAGTGACACATTTGTATGAGCGATTGGGACAGCGATCTTGACGAGCTATGCGCAGGGTTGGATATCAAAAAATAGATGCAGAGTTTGAAAACTTAAAACTGACCTCGACCAACGACCAACGAATGAAGAACATGAACGCTGTACAACTAGATGATGTCATCACTGCAGCAGTGACGAACGCTTTAGTAGCAACAAAAAAATGACTTTGAGAAGTGACTGCAGGAAATTACAAGTCAAATACAAGCTACAGGTGCTCCAGTGCCTCAGGTTCAGTCATACAGTCCCATTACTATTGACAGGCGAGTCTCATGTGACGAATTTCTGGATGCAGTAAAATCTTTGCCGGGATTCCATGGCTCACAGGAGCAATACGTCTCGTGGCGTCAGGCGGCAAAAGCTGCCTATACCATTTATGAAAGTTTTGCAGGCAGTTCAAGGCACTATCAGGCAGTGCTCATCATTAGAAACAAGATCAGGGATTCTGCAGACGCAATACTGGCTGCTTTTAACGCAGTGTTAAATTTTGATGCGATTCTTAGTCGCTTCGACTTCACCTACATTGACAAGCGGCCGTTGCACTTGCTTGAGCAAGAATTAGCCACGCTTAGGCAGGGTGCTTCATCTGTAGTCCAATTTTATGAGGAGGTTGAGAAAAAGCTCACCCTTTTCACAAATAAAACCATCATGACACACAAGATTTGCCTTCAGCTCTTGTAATGGCGCAAGAGAGTTAATCAAATCATGATAGACATAACTTTGTGGCGAACTACGCCAGAGCTCTAGAGGAAAAAGCTCAAAAACGCTCTGGGGGTAATCATGATAGTCCGAGGGGACACGGAAGAAATTCGTTCTACACGCGGGGAAACTAAACCCAACAAGCGGGCGGTAACCAAAAGCAGCAAGACCCAATAGAAAAGATGGAAGTAGATCCTTCCTTATCAAAATTCCGGCGGCCTATAAACTATCAAATGTAGCAGGGACCAGGACCGCCAGCGGCAGCTCCTCAGAGTTCTCCAGACCAATAAGTACAAGAGGCAGCATGGGTCACAGAGACTTTCTGATCAGCGCCGGCAACAGATAAACCACCTCGACCAGGAACACCTGAGCAATCAGACGAGGATTACGAACAGACGGCGGGCGAAGCGGTAGCCGATATCTATGCAGGCGGTAAAGCTAGCTATGACAGCGATGCCATTAATTTTTTAGTGCAGTATCCCTGCTCCCGTTTGTCAAGCGAACAGTAGCAGGGAAGACACAAAAATTCCTCATAGACTCTAGATCCTCTAAGAGCTATATTAGACCGGTAGAAAGACTCCATTTAATTATACCTGTGGAGACACCATTCGTGGTAAAATCACTTCATGGCTTTACCAACATTGAATGTAAATGCTTTCTTACTTTTTTTCGGCATAAAATGCCCTTTTTCATTTTGCCACAGTTGTCAACATTCGACGGGATTATTGGTCTAGACACCCTAACACAAGCTGGTGTGACTATCGACTTAACGTCAGAGGCTTTAAATTTCTCAAAAGGCACGGAAGAGATCCTATTCCACAAATGTCGCAGCGTACATTGAAGTACCCCCAGCCAAAGGAAGTGAGTTCATAAAAATGATGAACACAAAAATAAGAGCTTTCGCAGATCCAAATGAGATGCTGCCGTTTAACCGTAGATAATGAACCGGTATATTCCAGGATGTATCCATTTCCTGCGGGCTCCACCGATTGTGTAAATGAAGAGGTAAAAGACCTCCTACACAAAAAAAGAATTCGAGCATCAAAATCTCCTTATAACTATCCGATCTGGGTTGTAGGGAAAAAAGGGACAGACGATTTTGGCCAAGCAAAAAAGCGGTTAGTAGTAGATTTCCCCAAACTAAATTCCAAGACTATAGCTGACAAGTATCCAATGCCTAGTATAACCATAACCACACTTTCAAACTTGGGAAATGTCAGGGTATCATCAAATCACACTAGCTGAACGCGACTGTGAAAAGACCTCATTTTCGGTAAACGATGGTAAATATGAGTTTTGCCGTTTACCATTTTGCCAAAAAAAAGCGTCAAGCATATTCCAACGGGCCATTGATGACGTACTACTGGAGCACATCGGCCAGATATGCTACGTGTACGTTGATTTCTCAAAGAATGAAACGGAACACGTCAGGGACATTGAGAAGGTGCTCAAGTGTCTTTACGATGCTAGCATGAGAGTATCAAAAGAAAAGTCCCAATTTTTTTGGAAAAGCGTCGACTTTCCGGACAAAGTCAGAGCCATACAAGAGTTCAAACAACTTTCCACACTATATGAGGTAAGATCGTTCTTAGGCCTGCTAGCTACTACAGGTGTTTCATAAATGGCTTTGCACAAATAGCAAGGCCTATTTCCAACATATTAAAAGGGGAGAACGGCAAGGTCAGCAAACAGCGATCATGGTATATTACTGTAGAATTTGATGAAACTCAGAAGGAAGCCTTCGATAAACTCTGGAACATTTTGGCATCGAAAGAGGTTATACTCCACTATCCAGACTTCAACCTGCCATATGACCTAACCACTGACGCCTCTTCTAGTGGAATTGGGGCGGTCCTCCCGCAGAATAACCGACCCATAACCATGATTTCCCGAACGCTAAAAGATTGCGAATTGAACTATGCGACCAATGAGAGAGAACTCTTGGCCATAGTTTGGGCTCTGGACACTTTGCGTCACTACCTGTACGGAAACAGTGACATTAACATCTACACTGACCACCAGCCTTTGATTTTCGCTGTCTTTGGCAGAAACAGTCCGATGCGGCCACAGTGCACAGCGAAGCTTCACTAACTTATACTATTGAAGCTACAGATAAACCACTGAATTGTTTTAGGAATCAGATAATGTTAGAAGAATCAAACACCCCGTCGAAACAATTCTATATCATTTTTCGTGAAAAGACGCGGCACATTTTGGGCTTTGATAGTCATGAAAATCTCTTTGAGACATTAAAAGATGTGGTTATACCTGAGGTTGTGAATGGCATCCACTGTGACTTGCCTACTTTGGCAAGCATACAAGACAAATTGGTAAAAGCATTCCCGTCCACTAAGTTCTGGCACTGCAAGTCTTGGGTGACTGATATCACCAATGATGAGGAACGCAAAGAAACACAATAGGGCGTATAGGGCCGTCCAAGAAAATGTTAAGCAGGTTCTGCGGGATTATTATTTTCCAAAAATGAGCAAAATAGCATCAGAAGTAGTTGCGACTGTAGAGTTTGCGCAAAGTCTAAATATGTCAGACATTCAAGAAAACAAGAATCGGGTGTAACGCCGATTCCAACTCGAGTAGGCGAACTCTTGCATGTGGACATATTCCCTACCGCAGGAAAATACTTCCTTACCGCGGTTGACAAATTTTCCAAGTTCGCTTTGACACAACATATCACGTCACGATATCACAAATGTGAAAACACCTATTTTACAATTGGTAAATTAATTTCCGGACGTAAAAACTATTAATTGTGATAATGAGGCCTCTTTTAACTCGGAGACAATCTGGTCTTTGTTAAAGAATCAGTTTGACATTGACATCCCTCCTCTACACAGTACGTCAAATGGGAAAGTGGAGCGTTTTCATAGCACGTTGCTAAAGATTGCAAGGTGTTTAAAACCTCAGCGCCAAATAAAGGACACGCCCAATAAATTGATCATTCTAGCTAGAATTGAGTACAACCGATCAATCCACTCGGTCACAAACAAGACACCGATTGACGTAGTTCACTTTAAATATGATCTTAGCAAGACTGTTGAAAACCCAGCAAGAATAACTTCAAAGAAACAACCCGGCTAGGCAAAACAGAACCGTTGACGTTGGCGAAAAGGTACTGGTGAAAAAAAATAGAAGCTTGGGAGATAAACTCACCCCACTTTGCGCTAAGCAAAAGGTTGAGGCAGATCTAGGAACAATCATTCTTATAAAGGGGAGGGTGGTCCATAAGGACAACCTCCGATAGGGTAATAAAATCTGGAAAAGAAATATAGTTTAAGTTCACTTTCAGTCTTAACCAGGCGAACGCTACAGTAAGGTGCTGACTGTAGAAGGCCATGGATTACACAGGCCCACAAAAAAAAGTGTCACGATCTGGGTACGCGGCATATGCAGTTATATGTATTTTGGGTCGCTGATTCCGAATCCGGCATCAGAATCCATCACGTCTGGATTTCGACATAACCTCAAAAAACTGAAAAACCCTTAAATATGCCCCAAAAGATATAGAATCCCGATCTGGGCATGCGATATATTCTTTAATTTGTATTTTGACCTTCTTAGCTCGAATCCGAAGTCAAAATTTACACTAGACGTCCAAGTTTCGATTTAACCCTAAAAAACTCCAAAAATTTTCGGAGCCTCATAAAATAATGGGTGGTCATGATCGGGTAGTGCGATATATGTTTATATATGTTTTTTGACCTTCCGAATTCGAATCTGAACTGAAAACCTGCCTATCACGTCGGAACTTCAACCTAACCTAAAAAACCTTCAAAAACTTTCAAAATTTTGTAATTATTTTTAATATTATATTAGGGTATATTTGAATATAATATAAAAAAGTTTTCCCGTTGATAAAAGTCCTTTTTACCGGTTTTTTATCACATTTTTGAAAAGGTTCATATGAGTAATGATTTTTTACTTCAAAACTTTAATTTAGGAAATGAAAAAAAGAAAATGAAAACGTGACTGTACAAAATTGTCCAAGTGCCATAATCCATGATCGAATAATTTCAAAATTTTTGGAAGTTTTTCAAAAAAATTTTTGAAATTTAGTTTTATTGATATTTCATTAAATAGTTTAGCATTTGGCACTGTAGTTTTTCTTTTAGTTCATAAGAATAATAATAAAATAACAAAAAAAAAATTTTAATTAAAATAAAAAGTTGCACCAGCCGCACATAGCCACCGCGTCATTCTTGTTCTATCGCTAAAGTTGCATTATGATCCAATTCTGTTACCATTCAATGCGAATTAAAAATTGTGTAAATTGCTGTGTGCCCGACGCTAGATTTGAACTTCGGTATGCTTGCGTAAATTAGGTCTGTTTAAGTATAAATGGTACGTTCAAATTGAGTTTTATTCGGATCATATCTCACTTATTTTTAGTCCGATTAAAATGAAATTTTCAGAAAACACCCGTGGCAAGGTATTTGTCATGTGAATTTCAAAAAAACTTTGAAACACTGTAACATACACGGATGTTGTCACAAAATTTGATGACTCTAGCTCTTAAAGTTTCTAAGATCCAGGTGTTTATACAGAGAGACAGACGGACAGACAGACATGGCTCAATCGACTCGGCTCTTGATACTGATTCAGAATATATATAGTTTATCGGGTCGGGATGCCACCTTCTGCCTGTTACGCACATTTGCGTTCCGACAAACACAATAGACCATGAATTTTTTTAAATTCCATGGCCTAAAAATCATTGCAGGAACACCTGACCACGACGACTTAGAACTTACCAGAATACCAGCTATTATCGATAATAATGTTTTGAACACGATTTTGAATGAAAATCTCACAGATGTTAGTGTAGCTCAACTACTTAGCGTAACTAGTATTAAAGTTTTAGCAAGTAGTCAAATAATACATTTTATAATCAATTTTCCAACCAAAGTATGTTTGTAAGAAGGTTACAATACTCCCTGTCGCACACGCTGGAATATCACTGCAAATACCCGAGGACACGGTAGCTGACTGCCAAGGAGTCATGCGACCCCTCAAATCATGCAATGGGTCACCAGCGGCCGTGTTCGGTAAGAAAGATAATAATTCCACTTGCGCCAGCGAATTGCATGCTGGAGTCAACGCACATTGCAACACTCAACCGAGCCATCTAACACCAGTGGCCATTGTTGATGAAGGTCTCATAATAATCAATGACAGCCCCTCTATGGTGAGCCTCGATGGGGAGCCAGAGCAGTAGCTAAATGGGACACATCTCATAGCATTCCTACACACGGCAAAGATCAACGGCACCAACTTCAATGGCCTTTCCAAGAAACACCCTGACTTAGCAGCAGCTTAAAATATAAAAGTTGCACGACACCGTGCTAAGTCTCCCCTACCAGCATAAACTTAACGAAGAAAATTTGCAGCGCATCGATGAGTTACAGACCTTGTCATTGCGCCAATGCTGGCTGGTTCACTAGGCGCGATCTTATAAGCGTCTCTGTTTGGAGTCTATTAGTGGCTGCGACGTCGCCAGCAGAAAAGGTTTGCAGATGCCGTCAACGAGGTGTTGAGGGATCTTGGCGTAACCGAGGACGGCCAGGTCTTAAAAGAGGGAGTAGTTAACAACCTTTAACTGAGTTGCCAATAAATCTGCGTTTCTTCGGTCACCGACACTGTGCGCTAGTAGAAGCTTGGGAACGCCGTAATCAGCATAACGTGAAATATGGACCGGATGTTGTGCACGTGGCGCAATGTCAACATAATTCTGGTCTGCGCTGAGCGGCGCTGCCATCAACGTAGGGTTTAAATATAAGAATCTTCTGTTAGCATAAGTCAGTCTTTAACGTAACGCCGAGTATCAATCACGATAGTGTTGATTTGCAAACCTAAACTGCTCAAATAAATGTTTGTTTAACTACCACGTCTCAGAACATCTTTACTTATATTCAAATTGGTACAAAGTCAAACGATGATCATTGTCACCAATTTGAACGAGAAAATTTTAACAATTGTAAACTAAACAAATTGCGCACACATACATATGTATGCAAGAAGCTTCCATATTACCGTTCCTGGGATTTATATTTTGCACTCTCTGTTTTTCTCGCTTCGCAACATTTCATCATAATTTCACCAATACATGCTCAAACGACGCACTTCTTAAATTTCTGCGTAGCTCCCTCTCTTTCCCTCTTTTATGTTACAGTAGCAAAATTAATTTTGTGCGGACTGCCACTGTCATTGCGTGACCAGCTAAGCGTACTGGCAAATAAATTGGTGAAATTGTAAAATTGCCTTTCAAGTGACAGATAAAATACAATTGCACACTTAAAGAATATCAAAACGGTAGAAAAAAAATATATAATTTTACACAAACCAACTTACACGCAATTTATTAACAATAAAAATTGAAACTGCTTGACAGGTGCATATTGGCGAGGAAAAACAAGACTAGATAGATGCCGAAAAAAGCGGGATACAGAATAACTAGGTCTACTTCACAAATAGGGGAACTAATAAACCCTTTGTTTACGTCGAAACTCGTCGCCAAAAAGTAGGCAGCATATCGGCGTAAACAGTGTGAGAGTCAATAAGGGCTCTCGCGCTCTTTTATCCCATATTATGTTAAGTTAGGATTAAGTAAATAAATTTATGTAAATGAAGAGTCAGTTTGAAAATAAAAGTGAAGTGAGTCACGCGCCCCGCATTGTCTTTTTTTCGATTTGTTTTCGCGGCAGCAGGACTTCACCCCCACCAACGATCCCCTCAACGAAGGAAGATTTTCTACAGAGCCGCCACTACAGACATCGGTCCTTCGAGCCGGATATCATTTCTACATTTTGACTTACGTCGCTGGATTATCATCCCCCCACTCTGATCGAACCAAAGGAAGACGGCATCTTGTCAGGATCCCACACAGATAAGTACTACACTTTTTTACTTTTCTTATACGGCAGAGGGCTGTGTGTAATTTTTCTCCTTTTCTTTCTAACCTCGCAATTTGCCACCGGCATCTCTGTATGTACATATATGCTGCATTTGTAAGCACATACCTACTTACAGACGACTGCCATCTTCCAAAGTTTTCCATACATATATACAATATGTAGGAAAAGACAAATTACACACAGTTTTATCCATTATACTTGTATTTGCAAGCCTCTGCCACATATATGTATGTACCTTCTCCTACCCCTTTTATGAACAAAGGTACATACAATCTCCTCTAATCAAATAAAAGTCGTATGTTAATATATGTACTTGTATGTGTAATTTACATACATATATATATTTTTTGTCACATACTTACGTTGCCCATTAAAATACATTGCCAAGGTCCCAAACCTGCTCGAAAGGAGCCTCCTACGAGGAAGGTCAACTCCTTTGAGACAATGGTTGTAGGCAAACCGCAAACCTGCAAACTTTGTTCAAAGGAGAACCATCCTATACGTCTGTGTCCGCGCTTTCTCCAAATGACTGTTGATGAAAGGTATAATTTCATCAAACAGCAGAAGTTGTGTCTAAACTGCTTCGCAAGAGGACACATCCTTAAAGATTGCACGAGTCAACATAATTGTTTTACGTGCAAGGGTCGCCACAATACACTCCTGCATCGTGGCACCTCCCTGCTGCGCCCTCTTCAGCAGATTGTGCACCAACTCCCCAAAATTCGAATATGCAGTCCACTCCTTCAACGACTCATATTCAAAATTACTTCAAGGCGAACACGCAAGGTGTTCTTCTCGGCACTGCGCTTATAAATATTTGCCATTTGAGCATGACTTATAAGGCACGTGCACTGATCGATCCAGGATCAGAGGCTACGTTCATCTCCGAACGGATGTTTAACATGATAAAGCCCTCCTATCAAGCCGTGCAAGTCCAAGTAGCTGGCTTAAATCAAGCCATCTCAGCCAATCCACAAAAGTTGTGCCACTTTCAGATTGGTTCCCCGATCACTCCCAGGTTACAGCTAGAAACTGCAGCCTTTGTTTTTCCGCAATTGGCAGGTAACCTTCCATCCTATTCAATTTCCAAGGATCTTCTGGAGGATCTGCCAAACCTCCGACTTGCTGATCCGCATTTCCACCAGAGCTCTCAAATAGGCGTGCTCTTAGGAGCCGACATTCTACCATCTATTTTCAAGAGTGGCTCTTTATCCAAAGTATGTGGAACTCTGCTCGGTCAAGAGACCATATTCAGCTGGATCCTCACTGGACCAGTAGCCAAGTCGAATCCTTCGACCGTCTCGTACTTTATGACGAGGATTAAGATCAGCACAGAACAAAGGCTTGATGATCTTCTCACCAAGTTTTGGGTTGTGGAAGATCTACCAGCTAAGCTGGTAAAAGTTTCTGATTCAGCGTGCGAAAATAACTTTCTTCGCACCACTTCCAGAACCAAAGAGGGCAGTTATGTCGTTACACTCCCCTTTAAAAACCCTGAAACTTTCGAACTAGGACATTCAAGGTCCATCGCACTCGCTCAGTTTCTCAGAAACGAGTGTCGTTTAAAGAGAAACTTTCCTTTAAAAGAGCAGTACGACTCCATTATTGAGGAGTATTTAGATTTGGGCCACATGAGACCAGTCTCCCCAAGTAACGACTGCAGCATTTTTTATCTCCCTCATCATGCTATTTTCAAACCTGAGAGCACCACTACGAAATTTCGCGTTGTTTTCAACGCCTCCAGTCCGTCCTCCAATGGGAAAAGCTTGAACGACATCCTACATTCAGGACCCGTTCTCCAATCCACAGTCACTTTCGGTGTAAACTGTGCTCCATTCCTAGCCATTTGAGTTCTCCAACAGCTTTCCCAGGACGTTAGCACACATTTTCCTCTCGCCAGCGACATCATATCCAACTACATGTATGTAGACGATGTCCTTGCTGGCGCGCACTCCATAAAGCGCGCCACAATGCCCATAGAAGAGTTACGCAAAGCTCTTGAGACAGCTGGCTTTCCCTTAAGAAAGTGGACCTCCAACCACAAGGATGTGCTAGCTAATATTCTCAAGGACCATCTATTAAACACCGATTTCCTCGAACTAGAGGAAGTAAGCTTAGCAAAGACTCTAGGTATACGCTGGCAAGCGCATACGGACGAGTTCCTCTTTGCCCCCTCCGAAGTAGATGTGAGACAGTCTACAGACACTAAACGTGAAGTTCTATCTCACATCGCTAAATTATTCGATCCAGCAGGCTGGCTGGCACCATTTGTGGTTCATGCCAAAATTTTCATGCAGGAGATATGGCTGCAAAGTCTTGGATGGGATGAAAAATTGCCACATGATCTCCAACAAAATTGTGAGGAATTCCTATCCAGCTATTCATCCCTCCATAGAATTCGAATCCCAAGATGGGTCAAATATACTCCTTTAGCAGCTATCTATATCTGTGTTGAAACCCAACACAATATTTCAAGCCATCTCCTTGTAGCCTAGACCAGAGCAGCCCCTGTGAAGACCATCTCCTTGCCCCGATTAGAACTATGCGGTGCATTACTGCTAGCCGAGTTATCTGCGACACTCCTCCCTCAGCTCCCAGTCAATAGTTACGAAGCGTACAATTGGACTGACTCCACAATTGTGTAAGCCTGGCTTAGTAAGCCTCCATGTAAATGGACGACCTTCGTGGCTAACAGAGTGGCTAAGATAACTCAGCTCACTAGTTCGAGCAATTGGTCCCACGTCAGATCCGAGCAGAATTATGCTGATCTTGCCAGTAGAGGTGTTTCGTCAGAAGACCTTATTGGCAACAGTCTCTGGTGGCATGGACCCGATTGTCTGGTCCTTCCAGCACAACAATGGCCTGCTGCGATCAATATTGCCCATGAAACAGACGAAGAGCTTCGTCCTGTTAAATGCAACTTAACTAAGTTGCCTCCATCATCCAGTTGCATCTTGGAGAGATTTTCCGAGCTCGACAGAGCCCTGCGGGTAATGTCCTACGTATACCGCTTTATTCAGAGGTGTCGCAAGCCTGATCTCACGCTCTTTCCAGATGTCAGCAGCTCTAAACTCTCCACGGTCCAAGATCTGCTCATCCGCAAGACCCAACGTATTCAATTCCTTAAAGAATACAACTGTCTGTTGAACAAGGAACAGATTCCAAGGAGTACCGACATCATTAATTTGAATCCCTTTATTGACGCCAACGGAGTCATGAGATCATGCGGTCGTGTTTCTCGCAGCCTGCGCAGCTTGCGACGAAACGTCGCGAGACGTGGCTGCCCCCAACACGTATACTCCGACAACGGAAAGACGTTCGTCGGAGCCTTCAAAGCCCTCTCAACAGATTTTATGAAGGCAATGAAGGTTGATTTAGCCACCAAATACAGCCATCAAAACCTCGCATGGCACTTTAATCCTCCCAGCGCACCACATATGGGTGGCTTATGGGAAGCTGGAGTAAAGAGCTTCAAAACGCTCTTCTACAAGTCCACTTCCTCACTAAAGTACACCTTTGAGGAATTATCCACACTCCTTTCCAAGGTTGAAGCGTGCCTCAACTCCAGGCCGATTTCCCCTATGTCCGAGAGCCCAACCGATCGATAAACGCTCCAAATGGCAACTTCCAAGGAGAAGTCGGCGATATGGTGGTTGTCAAGGAAGACAACCTACCAGTCAACGAATGGCGTCTGGGCCGCATCCACGCTACATATCCTGGCGCTGATGACATTGTCCGCGTGGTGGACATCCTCACCACCCGTGGTGAGTGGCCAGTAGCAAAATTAGCCCTACTTCCTTTAGAGGGCTGAGTCCATCAGTGGATATATACTTCCAAATACTAATCCATATATCCACACTCTCTCTTTCAGATTAGTGAGATGGCACCACTAAAGCCACAAACACAAGCAAAGCCGAAGGGAGTAAACTCCTTCCGATGCCGCGTCTGCAGAGGGATCCATGCACTCAAGAAGTGCCAACGTTTTCTGCGTCTGGCGCAGTGGTGGCACCTGTCGCATATGCAACGAGAGCCACCATACGCTTCTCCACCTTCTAATCACCACCCAGCCCGAGAAGCAGATCCCTACGACACCAGCGCGGCCTCTCCCACCTTCGAAGTCCTTGGCGACATCCCCCTCTATGCCAGTCAGCTACCGACGGCCATAGTCAATCTGGACGTGGCCGGCAAGACTTTCGAGGTGCGCGTGCTGTTGGACGCTTGCAGTCCATATAGCCGCATGCCCACCTCATTGGCAAAGGCCTTTGGCCATTCCGCCGAAGACGGGTTTTGCCGTGCATTGTTCAGGTCAAGGGCGTCGCCAGAGTTCGCCCTCACAGTGACTCTGAAGATGGAAGAGGTTCATATTAGAACGCCGGCGCAGAATGTCGGCAAGGAGCTCCAGAACGCTTATCCAGGCGGACAATCGGTGCCATGTGCCAAGCAGAGTCTCCATTGTTCTGGGGGCCGACGTCTATGGCGACGTACTACTCCCAGGGCTTGTACCTTCCCAAGGTGGATTGCCGTTGGCCCAGAACACTCTGTTTGGCTGGGTACTATCCGGTGTATTCAAGACGTAGTCCGCTAGCGTCTCTAAAGCCCCTCCAGTGGCACCCAAAAGATCCCGTCTCCACCCCTCACATTTGCAATAGTATTGCAAGGAGGCGGGATGTTTACGACGAAACTCGTCGCCAAAAAGTAGGCAGCATATCGGCGTAAACAGTGTGAGAGTCAATAAGGGCTCTCGCGCTCTTTTATTCAATATTATGTTAAGTTAGGATTAAGTAAATAAATTTATGTAAATGAAGAGTCAGTTTGAAAATAAAAGTAAAGTGAATGCCACGCGCGCCGCATTGTCTTTTTTTTCGATTTGTTTTCGCGACGGTTATTCATCCGACAGCAGGACTTCACCCCCACCAACGATCCCCTCAACGAACGAAGATTTTCTACAGAGCCGCCACTACAGACACCCAAAATACAATGAACTCTGTTAAAATTTCCCTTCAACTGTGTCGGGACAAATATCCAATATGTCGCCTCCTGCAAGTGACATAATCACACAAACAACACTAAACCCCAAAGATATTCTTGGTTTTGTAAAAGAACTTCCAATGTTTGATGGTAACCCAGGACAGCTTCAAAATTAAATATAAAACGTTGAGGAAATAATAGCGCTTATAAATAGAACTCCCCAAACTCCATATAGCCTTCTTCTTTTCAGAGCTATTCGAAATAAAATCATTGGTAAAGCATATGACGCTTTGAATATGATGGAGCTGAGCTGATCTGGCAAAATATCAAGAATGCCTTACTAAACTTATACTCCAGCAAGAATACAGAGGCAAATCAGAACACAACTTAAGGAGTTATTTCAAAAAACTGTAACCACAATCATAGCCTCTGAGATAAAAAAACGGGATATATAGCGACATGTGCCTAAATACATTTTTAATTAATCTTCGTGAACCAAAAAAGACAGCTATTCGACTAAGGGAACCAACGACTATTGAACAAGCTTATGAGCTCTGCGAGAAGGAGCATGACTTCTACTCACAATTTAAAAACCAGAATCACGACAATAGACACAAACAAACTCCATATTTACGACCCGACGTACCTCGCCATAGCAATAAAAATAACAATTTTCACAAAGCCCAAAATAATAATCAACATAAAACTAACTCAAAAAATAATAATAGCCCATTTAATCAGCAGAACACTTTTAACCGCCAAGTACAGAATATTAGCCAAGAGCAGAGTTTTGTTGATTTGTGTAACATAGCCGACAAAAAAAAATTCAAATAATGCCTCAATCAAACCGGATTCTTAACAAAGAAAACTTAAACCATTTATATGGCTCTATTACAAAAACGTAAACTAAATTTCTAATAGATACGGGATCAAAGAATTCCTTTATTGATCCATCTCTGATATCAACTGAAAACCGTGAGGTTTTAGCACCACCAATAACTATCCGAACAACACTTAACACTCACTCTATATGTGTAAAATGTACAATTTCGTCTATTCCAGAGCTTAAACATAACATCAGATCCAACTTCCTCCTTTTTGATTTTCACCCACAATTCAAAGGTCTAATAGGAATGGATCTACTTAGTCAAATTAAAGCTAATATAAATCTTGCAGACCTTATTTAAAAAACTCCACAATCATCTATCAAAATATTCATACAGACCAATCCAACATCAGACAAATATTTTATACCTGCTTCCTCAAAGGTTATCTTAAAACTACCCGTTCGAAAAAAGAATGGCAGTTTTTATTGTCCACAAACTACACTAAGTACACAAATTGTTATTTCAGAATGAATATACAATTCGAATGACTTCGTTGAAATGCATTCTATCTTATCAGATTACTATTATTTAGCTCACGACCCCGAATGCCTTACCAAGTTTTGAACAGACCATCTCAATTTTGAGGAAAAGCAAGCTTTGCTAAATCTCTGTAAAAAGGACCAAAAACTTACATTTACAAGCAAAATCAAACATTATATTCGGACAACAGATGATTCACCGGTCTACGTTAAATCTTATCGTTACCCATTCTCTCTGAAAATGGAAGTTAAAAAACAAATAGATTTCATGCTAAAGCAAGAAATTATCAGAACTAGTTACTCTCCATGAAATGCCCCAGTCTGGGTCGTTCTCAAAAAGTCAGACTCCCCTACAACAAAACGGAGAATAGTGATTGACTACAGGAAACTGAATGAGAGAACTATTTCTGATAAATATCCAATTCCGAATATAAACGATATACTAGATCTATTAGGTAAAGATAGCTATTTTTCAACTCTCGACTTGGCAAGTGGATTCCACCAAATTGAAATGCACAGCGAAGACAGAGATAAGACAGCATTTACCGTTGAATATGGTAATTTTGAGTTCGTTCGCATGCCTTTTGGCCTTAAAAACTCCCCCGCAACCTTCCAAAGAATTATGGACAACGTTCTCCGTGAACTTGTGGGCACAATATGCCTAGTATATCTTGATGATATTATTATCTTTTCTCCATCCTTACAACAGCACTAATCTGACATAATAACTATATTTGAGAGACTTAGACTTTCAAATTGCAAAATACAAACATCTTTGGAGATCATGCTAAGTTGTTATTAATAATAGCGTTTATTTCATATGCGTGACAATTTAATAACTGTATGAACTTAGCGTCTATTTCTATTTAGCGTAAAAATTGTGTAACGGCGAATATCGCCCGCGGAACTATCGTCTGCTTACGACCGTACCGGGTTGCCAGCTCGGGCTCATATCGCTGAGGCTGTGTCGCCACATCTACTCCCCCCTCAGTGACTTCGTCTGCAGGAGAAGGGAACGAGATCTGTTCCGAAAGGTGCATAGGCGTTATAGGCGGTGCAGACTGTAATGCTTCTTGATTTGGTGATGGGCTAGCAGGCTCACCATTGCTGGGCGGAGTGTCTACGTTGGGAGATCGACGGAGATCGCTTTTTCTTCTTCGTTTATGTTTACTATATAAACCTTATCGTCTACGCGGCGTATTACTTCATGTGGACCGGTGTAAGGCTGCTCCAGTGGTTTTTTAACAGATGCTACACGCTTGAAAACGTGCGTGCATGTGTTAAGGTCTGTGATACTGAGAGGCGTACCGAAAAAACAAATCCATTGCGTATATAAGGCTAATGCAACTGTTTCTGCTGACATGTTCGAGAGTGGGATCGCCAGTGGCCATCTGCTGAATCGGTCGATGATTGTGAGTCAGTAACGCAAGCCGTTGACTCGAGGCAGATCTATGAGATCCAAGTGGATGTGATCGAAGCGCTGATCCGGGATATCAATCTGTCCGAAAGGTGTTCGTGTGTCGATGAATTTTGGCACGCTGAGACGGAATACATTGTCGGCACCACCTTACGACATCACGATTCATGCTTGGCCAAACTAATCGCTGTTGCAATAATCGCACAGTTGTGCGACCGCTTGGGTGTGCCATGTTGTGGATTGTGTTAAATGCGCGCTGTCGTAAAGTGCCAGGAATGTATGGACGTGGGCGTCCAGTTGATGTATCGCACATGATGCGGTATTGCTCAATGTCCAGAGTTTGGATCTCCAACGATGCATCTTGTTCAAGTTGCGTAATTTCGTTAACAGCTAGCTGAGCATCAAATATTGATTGGGGATCGAGATCACTGGGCATGCTAATGGCATTTATAAGTGACAGTGTGTCTGCTACGATGTTCTCTACTCCAGGTGTGTGGACAATCTCGGTTGAAAACTGGGCAATAAAGTCTAATTGCCGCAGCTGACGAGGTGAGGCTTTTGATGCTTTTTGTGCGAATGCGTAAACAAGCGGCTTATGATCTGTTTGAATGACAAAAGCTCGGGCTTCTAAAATGTGTTTGAAGAACAGAGTGGCAGCGAACACTTCTAAAAGCTCGCGGTCATAGGTGCTGTAGTTTTTCTCGGCAGGTGATAATTTCCGTGAGAAAAATGAGACTGGCCGCCAGACATTGTCCTCCAGTTGTTCCAGGGCAGCTCCTATAGCTGTATCGGAGGCGTCAGTCTTTAACAGCAATTTAGCTGAGGGAGCGAGAAATGGTGCTCTGAGAGCATTTTCCATGCCTTGCTTACAATTGTTGAAAGCATTTGTTGATTCTGTGGTCCATGCTATCTCGCGCTTATCATTTTTGGTAGCAACCTCCGGTAATAGTTAAGCATTTCCAAGAATCTCCGCAACTCCATGATTGTTGTTGGCTTTGGAAAGTTTCTAATAGTCTCCGTGCGCTCGACAGGAGGTTTAAAACCTTTTGAGTTTACCGTAAAACCCAAGAATACAACTTCTTCTTTGCCGAATTGACATTTTTGTGGGTTTATGGTTAGTCGGTTGTCCTGCAGGATTTGGAATACCGTTGCTACGTGCTGGAGATGCTCTTCGTGAGAGTGTGAGTAGATGATAGTATAACCGATGTAACAACCAAAAAACGGCAGGCCCGGGAGCAAATTGTCCGTGTGGCGTTGAAAGGTTTGTGCTGCATTTCGTAAACCTGGCGGCATTCCAATAAACTCGAACAAACCGAATGGAGTTGTAACGGCAGTTTTAGGAATGTCTTCCGGAGCGATAGGAATCTGGTGGTACGCTTGCACTAGGCCGATTGTGGAGAAAGCATTACATTTGTGTAGTCGCTTGAGAAGGTCTTCACAATGTGGCACAGGGTATCGGTCCGGCGTGGTTTTCGATAGTCCCTTGTAGTTCGCCATCCGTCGTTTTTCTTAAGGACAAGATGGATTGGGCTGGCCCATTGACTATTTGAAGATCTAATAACCCCATGCTGGAGTAGCATATCGAAGTCCCTACGAGCTGCAGCCAACTTCTCTTCTGTGAGTCGCCTTGGCCTGTCAAAGACGGGAGCGCCTGTTGTATCAAAGTGGTGAGATACCGCGTTGCTGACGTGGGTGGCTGGTGTTGTGTTCGGCCGTTTTATCTCTAAAAAGCGAGTGAGAAGCTGAACATATTGTTGCGTGTTTCCACTCAATGTCCTAACTGTTGAGACGTTGAACAGGCTTGTTTGGGTTAGTTTCCCTTGTGTTTCCAGCGATGCAGTGGGATCGTAAAGACATCTGCGCTTTAGATCGAGTAATCATCCGTTGTGCTAAGGAAGTCGGCCCCTATTATGGCTGACTGCACGTTGGCGATAGTGAAGTTGAACTTCCGTTTTAGGTTGAGGTTGAATGTAAAGTGTCTATGACGGATGTGTTAGCAGCATAAAGCTTAAATTCGTCCTTCCTGTAATTATTCCTCATGGGCCATGGATTTTAAAAAAATGCATGGTCTATTGTGTTTGTCGGAACGCAAATGTGCGTAACAGGCAGAAGGAGGCATCTCCGACTCTATAAACTATATATATTCTAAATCAGTATCAACAGCCGAGTCGATTGAGCCATGTCTGTCTGTCCGTCTGTCTGTATGAACACCTGGATCTCAGAAACTTTAAGAGCTAGAGTCTTCAAATTTTGTGACAACATCCGCGTATGTTGCAGTGTTTCAATAATGAGGCGGTGGCTTAGCGGTTAGAGTGGCGGACAAGCAACCAACCCTTGAAGATTTTGTGTGTGCGCGGGTGAGTTCAAGTCCTATGCGCGTCTGGTGCAACTTTTTATTTTAATTAAAATTTTTTTTTGTTTTTTTTTTTATTCTTATAAACTAAAAGAAAAACTACAGTGGCAAATGCTAAACTATTTAATGAAATATCAATAAAACTAGTTTTCAAAAATTTGATTTCATATTTTTATGCAATATTTAAGACAATCAATAAGTTATGAATGTTAGAGCGAGACGCCGATACATGCATGTCTGCATTTGCATGTTTATGTTTTGGCAACACACATCAATTGCCGTATTCAGAACACACACTCAACTGTCAGATTTGTGCAACAGTCGGTAAAGTTTATAAAAGTGTTCTAATCACATATTTTGCGTACCAAGAATTTTATGTTGGTGGAACGATCGTAAATGTGGAGTCTATACTCCTTGGAGATGCGAACAGGATTCATACTATCACTAGCCGCCTGAACTACTGATAGCTTACTTAGTTTCCCTGTTGTGCTGTCCACGAACAGGGCTGCATACAGCGGCGCGCTTTAGAGCCAAACTTGGTGTAATAAAAGCACTTGGGAGGAGTATTCGATGGCTGCTGCTGGTCCTTCTTGTGTTCAGCTTTCTATATCATTTTATCCAAAACCTTCTGCATGGTGGACTTAAGAACAGCGAGTTCTCGCATGCAATCAGCCAACTCGTCACTTATGCGGACAGGATGTGTGCATGCTCCTGCTGTTGTTGAGTGTGAGGCCGCCATGACAAATGATCCAGCTTCGTCTTCCATTAGATTGTCAGCGAGATCGGTTAATTCCTCTATCGCCCAGGACACGTTGCACTTGCTGTGGGAGAAGTGACAGCCAGCGCACATGCAGGACGTCATTAGAAGCACGTCCACCTGCGTCTGAACACATGGTAAGGCGCTTTATGATGCATGCCTTCAACTGCTCGTATATGTTGGTCTCCGCTGGATTTGCCACATCAGCTATTTCGGACATGCTTTCCGGATCCAGTGCACTCAGTAGGTGATAATAGCGCATATTATCGGATAAAATGCGGCGACACTGGAATTGAGCTTCCACTTGCGAAAACCACAAATGCACGTTTTGTTTCCAATATGGCGGTAGCTTGCAGCCGCCGACAGCTTTTGTTGTAGCAGTGTTGTTGCTGTTGTTTTGCTGAATTTCACCAAAATCTGGCGACTGTCGTGCTGCTGGTGCATTTTGTTGCATGGTTTCCTCCATTATTTTTAGAAAGCGCGTGTTTTAATTGTCGGGGTCACCAATGTGGAGATCATGCTAAGTTGTTATTAATACTAGCGTTTATTTCATATGCGTGACAATTCACTAACTGTATGAACTTAGCGTCTATCTCTACTTAGCGTCAAAATTGTGTAACGGCGAATATCGCCCGCGGAACTATCGTCTGCTTACGACGGTGCCGGGTCGCCAGATCGGGCTCATATCGCTGAGGCTGCGTCGCCACACTTCAAAATCTGATTTTTTTTTTGAAAAGAGGTTAATTATCTCGGATACATCAAAATTATAGCCATCCAACATTTCCCACTTCCATACAACAGAAAGTAAATCAAATTATTCTTAGGTCTGCTCGGATACTACTGAAAATTTATTAAATACAGCTTATAGGAAATTAATCAACTATAATAAACGACTAGTTCTCCAAAGCCTTTAATCTATGTAAAACACTCCTCTGCAACGACCCTATTCTTATTTTTCCCAACTTTGACGAACCTTTTATACTAACAAAGGACGCCAGCAATTACGCAATAGGCGCTGTTTTATCTCAAGGGAAACTAAACAACTACAAACCAATTTCCTACGCCAGCAGTACATTGTCCGATGAAGAAACCCGATACTCTGCTACCGAAAAAGAAATGCTTGCAGTTCACTGGGCTGTCAACCATTATAGACCATACCTTTTCGGAACGAAGTTCCTTTTAATATCTGATCATAAGCCACTTACTTGGGACACAGGCCCTTTTTCTACAAATGACAAGATATCACGTTGGAAACTTCAACTGCTAGAATACGAATACCAATTTGTCTTCAAAAAAGGTTACCAAAACGTTGTTGCTGACGCATTAAGTAGAATACCTCCACAAGCAAACATCAATGTCCACGATGCAAAATCGAGAAATTCAATAAATGATATCAAAATATCAGATATGCCACTAAACGATTTTAATTTTCAGACAATACTACTTCAAGAATCTCCAGCCTCTTGTGTCCTTACGACACCGCTCAAATATAAATTAAGACACACAATAACAGAACCAAGTTTTAATGATAGCAACCATCCATACCAATGGATGTTGTCCACATGGATATTTTTACAATTAACAATAACTATAACCTCACTCTTATCGATAAATTTTCTAAATTTGCATGTGCTTATCCTCTTTCAAACAGAAATTGCATCAGTGTAGTAAATTTCTTGAAGCATTTTAGTAGTTTAGTTGGCATTCCTAAAAAATTAGTATTTGACCAAGGAGCTGAATTCTGAGGTACACTGTTTAAAGATTTTTGCTTACAATGTGATATTCAATGCCACGTAACATCATTTCAACAGTCGTCTAGCAACTTCCCTGTAGAACGCTTACTTTCAACGTGAACTGAAATATACCGCATTCTAATCGACATAAAAAAAAACACAAGCAGACTATTACTCACGATGACGTGATGTCTGAAACGTTGCTAACATATAATAACGCTATACATTCAAGTACTTAACACAAATCATTTGAAATATTCACCGGACGATCACACATTTTTCATCAAACCGTAAAATTTAATAATGAACATGAATACATACGTGAATTAAATGCATTAAAACAAAGATTGGACAAACTTAACGAAACCCGTAAATTACCAGACACCTTAGTAACCGACGATATTGTACTTAGAAAAGAAAATCGTAGAAACAAATTAACACCCCGATTTTAAAACATCATGTCCTACAAGACAACGGCTTCACATTAATAACTACATGACAACAAAATATACATAAGTCCAAAATAAGGCGAAAATAGCTTAATTAAAGCATATGTTTGAATCTATTAAGAAAATATATTATAATTATAAGGAAATACATGTGAAAATAAATATTTTTTTTAATTTATTGATAAAACTGTAATTTAAAATCTTTAATTTAAGACAACACACTACGTTCTATGAAGAAGAATAGTTATTTTAAGATATCAAACAACAATAATTTTGATTGTATGACTGCGTTTTATAATCTGAATATGTTATTTTGTACGAAACTGATCCTACTCGACGTCTCTTCCAAATTTTGTCTATGGCCGTCAAATGTAATTTAAAATCATTAATTTAAGACAACACACTACGTTCTATGAAGAAGAATAGTTATTTTTAGATATCAAACAACATTCATTTTGATTGTATGACTGCGTTTTATAATCTTAATGCATAATCGGCATTCATTTTATTTAGATATGTTTTTTGACCTTCCAAATCCGAATCTGAAGTCAAAACGTGCCTATCACGTCCAAATTTCAACCTAACCTAAAAAATTTTTCAAAAACTTTCGAAATTTTGAAATGGATTTTAATATTAAATTATGGTATATTTGAATATGATATAAAAAAGTTTTCCCGCTGATACAAGTTATTTTATCACTTTTTTGAAAAGGATCATATGAGTAATGATTTTTTACTTCAAAACTTTAATTAGGTAAATAAAAAACAAAAAATGAAAAAACGTGATTGTTCATAATTGACCAAATGCCATAATCCATGATCAAAAAATTTCAAAATTTTGAAAAAAATTTTAAAAAATTTTAGGTTAAGTTGAAATTATGACGTGATAGCCAGGTTTTGACTTCAGTTTCGGATTAGGACGCCCCATTATTTTTTGGCGCCTAAAAATTTTTTCGAGTTTTTTTGAGGTTAAGTCGAAACATAGACGTCTAGTGTAAGTTTTGACTTCGGATTCGGCCTTAGAAGGTCAAAATACATGTTAAAGCATATATCGCATGCCCAGATCAGGATTTTATATCTTTTGGGAGATATTTAAATGTTTTTCATTTTTTTGAGGTTATGTCGAAATCCAGACGTGATGGCGAAATTCTGACGCCCGATTCGGAATCAGCGACCCAAAATCCATATAACTGCATATGCCGCATACCCAGATCATGACACCTTTTTTTTTGTGGGGCTGTGAAGTTAGAGAGTAACTCATTTGCGCTATTCTCTAATGACAGTGAAAATGAGATTGAAGACAACGATGTCCAAACCAACCCCCCCAAGATCCAACCGGCCAAAACTACAAAAGTCTTTAAACCACCGCCAATTTTTATTCCAGATGTGACCAATATTACGGCTCTTATCAAAACCATCACCGAAATTGTGGGCGATGACTAAGACTTCTCTTATAAAGCTAGCAGGGACAACAAAATAAGGGTAATGATGCCTGATAAGACGAGCTACAAGGCACTAAAAGATCGTCTGGACACAGCTGGAAAGAGATTATATACATCCCAGCCACGCGACGAAAGAGCCTACCGGATCGTCGTTAAAGGACTCCATCACACTACATCCATGGATTACATTAAAGAGGAACTCAGTGCACAAGGCCACACTGTCAGGGACGCCCCTAATGCCATCGGACACAGGACCCCGTGGAGCCAGCACCAAACAACAAGGATCAAGAGGCTATGCAATGGTCACTGTGGAGCCTCCCGTCTAATTCAACGACATACCTCAATGCTACCGATCCCAGGGCTATGGACATAGCCAAAGATACTGCAAGCTGCAAGCGAGATGCGTCAAAGGCGGAGAGGAACACGCCCTAAGTGATTGCCAAAAGAAGCTTCAAGATGCAGCTAACCATCGTCGCCCAAAACATAAGCTACGCTGACACCATTAAGGGAGCAAGCTCTGCCCAGCTAGTTATTCAACAGCCTCAAACGGAGGATAAATCCCAGGAACCCCGATGACGGCCATTATGTCAAAGACGGAGAGTATGTTCGAGAGGATGATGGACAAAATGTTCAAACAGATGACGGTGATGAGCACCTCCATCCTGTCAAAGGTCTGCAAATAGGCCTGCACCTAGCCTTCTGGAATGCAAACGGCCTGATTATAAGCAGGCCAGAGGTGGAACATTTCATCCACTCCAACTGCATCGACATACTTCTCATCTCCGAGACTCACTTCTCCAGCAGATCATACTGCAAGCTGCATGTGAATAACATCATTCATGCAAATCATCCCAGTGGTAGCGCCCGTGGTGGATCGGCAATCATAATAAAATCCAACTTTAAATTTAATGAACTAGCTACACTAGAAGAGGACTGGATTCAGCGCTCTTGGGAATATTACCATTGATGCGGCCTACATACCACCGAAACGCAAGGTCAACAAAAACCAATTTGACATGCTATTAAGTGGCTTGGGAGCAAGATTTATCTTAGCAGCAAAGCGAAAAACAAATGGAGGGGATACCGTGCCAACAACCCCAAGGGAGATGCTCTTTTTAGATGCATCCAGCGTAGAAGGATCGACTGTCACTCCAGTGGAGACCGACATATTGGCCAACCGACCCACTAAAATATCCTGATATCCTCGATCTGGCTCTATCCAAGACTATTATTAGCAATAAAATTTGGTGCTCCTCGAACGCAGATTAACACTCCGAACATAGCGCAACTGAGCTTCATCTCAACCTCCCAATACATAAAAAAGCATCCCGGCCGAAAATGTTTAGAAAGAGCACAAACCTGGACGTCTACGTAGACTGGCTGTCAGAGAAAGTCAACCCGGAATAAGATCTCACCACCCCGGAGTTGATTGATTCGCTGACGACGGAAATACACAACGCCGCCGTAATGGCAACTCCAAGAGTACCATTCACGCCAAGACCAGTCGGCAGGGGATCGGCATTTTGTTTTAGCCAGTTTTTAAAGACCTCGATGTTGGTTTTACGCCTTATTAATTTTGCAGTAGCTAAAGTCCTGTACGAGGTGCGGAGGAGTATCTTGACCATGCTATGATCAGAGCAAAGATCGTAACAGCTCGCAGAGGAAATTTCCGCCGGGTCAATCCCTTTGCTGATTGCAAAATCCAGTAAGTCAGGAATTTTTACTGCAGCCCATCTGTCTGACGCATTTAAGCAGTAAAGTTCCCTTGGTATTAATTACTCTGGATCCCCACTACGTATGTTTAGCAATTAAGTCTCGACCAATGATACATTTAGGTCCCAGATCCCTGAGATGTCGGGATATGTCGTTAAAGTTGATAGTGTGCCGAGGGGGTAGGTGTATAGCAGCGATTGTGATTTTTCCACACTGAGTCAATAACTGAATATTCGCACATTGAAACTATTCCATCTGAATTGATTCAAGCTCCTCGTATTCTATGCCTCTTTTAACAATTATACTAGCTCCACCACGAATCCTGTTGCCAGGGTGCAAAGCGTTTATTATGTCATATCCGGGAATGTTGAAATAGGATCTACTTGGCTCGTTTTGATGTAATGCTCGACTTCAGGCTTGCTCTTGCACAAATCGTTGGCATTCCATATGGTGATTTGCGTATTTATGGATATTGACGCATGTTTATTTGACTTGAAAAAATGGCCATAATCATTTCCTTTAATAGATTAAACATGGTTTTCATCAAATGCTCCATACGCTGCATCATTTTCTGCTCAAGAACAGATTTGGCATCAGTATTACCTTGGTTCTTCAACTGGTTTTCTTTAATGTAATTAGAAAACCCTTGTTTGACAATATTGGCATAACTAAAGTTTCTGTCTCTGTGCTGGCTAGGACGGACTCGAGGAAGAGGATTCGGTTGTGCAGCTTGCTTGGTGGTGCGACTGCCTTGGGCTTTGGTCCAAATCGTTTTTTGGCTTCCATACAAATACGGCAACCTCGGTAAGAGGCGATATGCTGATCTCCACAGTTGCCGCAGTTAGGAAGTGCATCATTAGGCTTCTTATATTCTTGTGTGTCATGTTCTTGACCACACTTGACACACATGAACTGCAACCGGCAGTATCTTTTAGTGTGCCCGAATGCCTGACAATGAAAGCATTGCAGTAAGTCATCGATCTTTTTGGGTTCTTCAATCTTATCCACGGCAAGAACATGGACATTGGGCTCTTGTTCGATTTTGAGACAGCGTTTTTCAGATCACAGACTTTGTGCCCAAGCTTATCCAAAGCTTGCTGTTTTTTGGCGTTATGCGGACATTGCCTCCTTTAGTGGCCTTGTAGGAATAGCTGCCGACTTCGCCCAAGTCTTTGAGCATCTGAAAAATATTTGTCACCCTTGGAATTACGATAGGTGGTGGCTTGGGTTTAGCGATCTCCTCTGACTTGTCATTGATAGTATTAGTGGAAGATTCAGATTGATTGCTGCTCTCAGTTGGCAGTATAGCAAAACGATTTGAAGAGCTGGGAACCTCATCCCTTTGAGTGGATTTTTTTTAAGTTGACAGTTTTGCCGTTTTCTTAGGAAAAATAAATTTCTTGATTTCTTCTTCTTCAGATAGATCGGCCTCAGACACACTGCTGCTTGAGTAAGAATCAGATAAAGATTCTTTCTTCTTGCTAGCATGGATATTCTTTGGCAATCGTTGAGATTTCGGAGATTCGGGAGAACGTGTCCTCTTGACAGGAAGATCTTTGCGTGACAGCTTTTGCCAGTCAGACTAAATATAAGAACTAATGGATTCGGCGTCCATCTCCATGTTGTTGGTGTTGCCCTTGTCACACATTGCAACAGTAACACCAACGCGTTCAATATTTTTATTAATTTTCACTCTTTAATTTATGTTTAATTTTCAGTGATTTGGCACTATGGCCAACTATTGATTAGTGGAGTGGCAGCTCCGTATGCTAACTATTCCGGTGTAGTGGCAACTCCGGACGAACCAATACCAGCGAATTGGCAGCTCTGTTAGGTATTTTAAGTAATTGCTTGATGTGGCAACTCCGAAAGAACTGTTTTCTGCTAGGTGGCAACTCTGAAAACAGCTGTTCTAGCTATGCACGTGCTTAGCAATTCCAAAATGAATTTTGGAGGAGCAACTAAATTATCAGAATTCATCACAGACACATGTTATTTCACATAATACACGCACCGTAGGGTATCACCCAGCTATGCGATAACTTTTACGATTTGGAAATTGTCCATATAACGAATAAACACTTTTTTTAGCGGATCACTCAAAAACACTACCGTTCACTAGTAAAGTGACCTACTGACTGACTAATTAGATGGCGAGGCATTTGGCTATTTTTTTTTCCGCATGAAGCATTTGCCTGATCCATTGGGCACCTACGCCCCGCTGCACCAGGTGAATATCTGATGTGCAAGGGCGACATTATGCATCCTGGACCGTTTCAGAAATTTCTTTGTACCTTTTTTGATGGTATGCCAAGGTAGCAGGCTTAAACGAAAAGAAATAAATTCGTTAAGTCACTCCACGGTGGTACCCTATGTGATACATGAATGTCTTCAAGCCGCAGACTCCGTCGGTCACTACCCTGGCACTAATGATATTGCTATCACTAGCTGTTATGACATCTAATGCTCTCAATCGGGTGACCGACTGATAACTCCAAATGCCACGCCAGTTCAGTGTCGCGGAGACGACCTCAAAGTTCTCATGTACCGGGTGATCTCGCTGCAATGCCGTCAGAATGTCGGGTCCGCTGTACTTGTCAATTTTGATCTGATGAGCCCTATCCAGTTGAAGTCCGTCTGTCACAATCTGAGCGTCGATCACAAGAGTGCGATCATGTGGGAAGGCAACCAAGTCTGGTCTTTCCCGGTCTCTCCCTGCAGACTTGGTTCAGCAATGACGGCATAGCCCCGCGTCACAAGCCCCTGCTTGATCTTCGTGCCTACACCGTTGTGTCCAGCCACCCGCCTCCCGTGCGTACGATGACATTTCTGCAGGATGTGGTTTAGTGTTTCGGGAGCACTACATCCTGCACGACACTGCCTTGCCAATTCGTGCCGACTTCTTATGGTACCAGACCGCGTACGGAGGGCATTTATCCGCAGTTTGATTCCGTTCAGAAATGGTTTTCCACTTAACAAACGCATGTGCTGACATACCCATCCGTGTTGCGCATCAAAACGGTTTGCTTCACGGAGACCGCTACCATCAACAAAAGAGAACAGTCTGTTTGCCCAATACGTATCTACCTTGGAAAAAGAAGACAATAGTTCTATTCCAGCCTGGCATCTATCTCGGGCCCTTTGTTGCTCTATATTAGGAAAGGAGTTGGCTACCAATGACTGCACGAGGTGGGGCCAATTTATACTTTCCAGACGTTTTATGCGCAACATTGGTCCAATGCAATTTAAAGAACGAATTCCGAGACCCCCACTCAAGTGGGGGCGTGGAAGAAAGCTACTGACACGTCCAACGGTAAATCTAACCATTTCCTAATGGTAGACCGTATCAGCTTGTCACACTTTCTCAGGACGCCTAGCGCCACACTTCCAAGAGTTAGTTTGTGATAGAGCTGTGGAATTAGGACAGTACTGATGGCAAACATCTTCTGCTGTGGTTTCAGGGGGATTTGGTAAGACGTTGGAGCTTCGGACCGAGGTCCTCTGCAGGGTCAAACCTAGCCCTCCCCTCCGCAGTGAAATTGATACCGAGATATTTCCACTCTTCAGAACGCTTCAGCGCTGGACACTCGCGCGAACCTACACAGAAAGTACGATGTTCTACCACCGTACATTTCTGCTTTGGTTGCCCCTTTATGCTGACAGTGAAACACTTATCAGCGTTAAGGGTAAGCCCAACGGAAGACAGAAAGTCTACCGAATGTCTGCGAACGCTGCCGCTTTAGTGGTTGAATTTCCGACTTTGACACCGATCTCGCCGGGAAGAGACCTTAGTAACCGGTCAATGACCAAGTTAAATAGTACCGGAGACAAAGGATCACCCTGCTTAACGCCTCTAGCAGGAGTAAATGCCTCTGAACTCCAATCTCTCCGTTTGAAAAAGGTGCTTCCGCCCTTGAGGCGAAGCGATTGTGGTGGCTCCTCCAGAACTAAGTCAACTATAGTCGTGTTGTCCGCACATCCGTCTGTAGGAAGAAACCCCCGCTGACGCGGGTCCCAGCTAACTGATGAGGAAAGCCGAGATGCCAAAATGGCATTTAGTTGCCTAACCACAATGGATGGTACGGTGATCGGTCGAAAGTCTTGCGGCCGAGATGCCTTCCCCGTCTTCGGAATGAAAACGGTTCTGGCCATTCAGAAGAGTTTAGGTAGGTTACCGCACCAGAGGATCAGGTTCATTATGCGTAGCATAATCCCATTAGGAATACTCCTGGCATTTTTAGCAGAGATTCCATCCGGCCCTGGCGACGTCGTCAATGACACTTTGTGTGCCCGTAGGTCCCTTAGTGTTATGGGGGACCATATATCCGCAAGTAAGTGTCCCATTGGGACCGGTGCCGATGTGCAAGTGGATATACTCGGCTGTGTCATGACTTGTCTCCAAAATGGGACCATCACTTCTTGGTTTGGCATTACCGACTCGTCAGGTCCTTCCAGCAGGGATCCAATGCATCGGCCTTTGTGTTTGTCCCAGTTACGCTGAACCCTAGCGTACTGCTGCCTTCTATTTTGCCTCCTTCTGCGAGGTGGATGAACCCTTCCACTCGCTGGAACAGGGCGGATGTTCCGATTCGGAAATAATTCCAGGAGCTAGTTGAACAAAAACTGGATTGCTGCTTCTCTGCCCGAGACTTGCGTTCTATCAACGATAGATTGCAAGACCTCGACTCTCCACGACTGACTACATTCTACAGGGGGTAAACCCTGCAGTATCCGCAGAAGGACGATGTCCGAATGCACCAATGGGTCGATTGGAGGTAACCTTGATCTTGAGGAAGAAGACCCTTGCTCACTATTACTAGGGCGGGGCGTTGTGGTCGGCGGTTCATTTAGGGTTTCTGGGATACGAGCAGCCTCACACCGAAGTTGCTCGATTTTCGCTTTATATGTATCCCTCTGTCTTGTCTTTTTAATAGATCACCTTAAAAGAGTCATAGTTACTCCCGCCGTTGACCCGCGCTTACTTGAATTTCTTCACTTTGACATTCAGAGCACTGGGCAGAAATCACATTGTGTCAACACCCGCTAGGGCCATCACAATGCTTTGTTTTAATTAGACAGTCGGATTGCCCAAGTCCGTGCCAGTTCTGAATTGATTGTTAATTGATAATCGTTATAATTTAAAAGAACTAACTGGTTGCCCAACTAGTATTCTTAAAAATTTTAGCAAGAAAGTTCCACAATTGGCTACGTAACTAAACTATCCGGGGAACAAGAAACTACCATAAATGATAGAAACTCTGTTTACCCAGAACGAGCACATAAACCATGTTATTGTTTCCCAATCAAGCCCGACTATCTCAATCTTCAGAGCCAATCCTTATCCCGAAGTTACGGATCTAATTTGCCGACTTCCCTTACCTACATTATTCTATCGACTAGAGACTCTTCACCTTGGAGACCAGCTGCGGATATTGGAACGGCCTGTTGAGAAGCTTGCGTGTCCCCACCATAAATTTTCAAGATCCGAGGAGAAAATATCGACACAACAGTATATGTCATGCTCTTCTAGCCCATCTCTCTGCGAAAGACTTCCATGGTAGTACGACTATAAAACAGAAAAGAAAACTCTTCCGATATCTCTCGATGGCTTCTTTATGGTCGATCCTGTTGCCAAGATGAGAGCGAGGCCCATATTTTATTACAAATTTTCGGTCTTCGCCTTAAACTTAGGACCGACTTACTCGTGATCAACCACTGTTCACACGAAACCCTTCTCCACTTCAGTCCTCCAAGGTCTCATTCGATTATTTGCTACTACCACCAAGATCTGTACCAATGGCGGCTCCATGCAGGCTTACGCCAAACACTTCTATGCACACCATTGTACCTTCCTACTCACTAAAGTTTCAAAATTTATATTACAAGTAACATAAATCATCTACTTTGGCGGTAATGTATAGGTATACAACTTAAGCGCCATCCATTTTAAGGGCTAGTTGCTTCGGCAGGTGAGTTGTTACACACTCCTTAGCGGATTTCGACTTCCATGATCACCGTCCTGCTGTTTTAAGCAACCAACGCCTTTCATGGTTTCTGTATGAGTTGTTAATTTGGGCACCGTAACATTACGTTTGGTTCATCCCACAGCGCCAGTTCTGCTTACCAAAAGTGGCCCACTGGGCACATATCATAACCTTAAACTTCATATCATGAAAGTTAAGGTTCTTACCCATTTAAAGTTTGAGAATAGGTTAAGATCGTTTCGACCCTAAGGCCTCTAATCATTCGCTTTACCAGATAAGATTATTTTATATCGCAGTTAAATGCACCAGCTATCTTGAGGGAAACTTCGGAAGGAACCAGCTACTAGATGGTTCGATTGGTCTTTCGCCCCTATACTCAATTCTGACAATCGGTTTGCACGTCAGAACTGTTTCGGTCTTCCCCTAACTTCAACCTGATCAAGTATAGTTCACCATCTTTCGGGTCACAGCATAAATGCTCAAGGTACGTTCCAGTTAGAGGCATAAATAATATAAATACTATTATACATAACTATAAAGAACGCCCTGGGATTGTGTTAATTAACTATAAATAGTTAAAAAACTAATCCCATTATTAGTCAAGTTAATTACGCTATTAGGTTTATATCCCAATAACTTGCACATATGTTAGACTCCTTGGTCCGTGTTTCAAGACGGGTCCCGAAGGTATCCTGAATCTTTCGCATTGTTAATCGTGCAAGTGCATATAATAAACACAAAAATCAATGATAATCATGCCATTATATAATTCCGAAGAATTAACGCACTGTAGTCATATAAGTCTATCAGTACTTTATCAAATTTATGACATTTATTTTGTGTTAAAACGCAAGCATTTTAATTTAAATAAACTATAAGCCATAATTTTTTGATATATATGGGGTTATACTAATAGATTACAATGTCCTTATATGGAAAAAATGCACACTATCCTTATAATATTGTTTAAATATTACAATTCTAATGATGAATTTTCCATAACGGATATTCAGGTTCATCGGGCTTAACCTCTAAGCAGTTTCACGTACTATTTAACTCTCTATTCAGAGTTCTTTTCAACTTTCCCTCACGGTACTAGTTTACTATCGGTCTCATGGTTATATTTAGTTATATATGTAGTTTTTGAGGTCCGTGTAGAAATGTTTTTACTTAAAGTTTGAATTCAAATTTAACCGAAAAAATGTAAATTCTAATATAAAGTCACCACACCGCTATCGATATTCGGCCAGTCTAGCAACTTTGCGTTGGCCACCCGCACGATCAGTGTTGGGAAGGAGCTATATATCGATGGATGGAGTCGCCTATATCGATATATCGAATGCTGGAGCCACCTATCGTGCTCCACTTCTCTTCACTAGCGAAAAAATCAAGTGGATCAGCTTGCTGGAAATTTTATTGTGGAAGTGAAAAATAAAAGATAAAAGAAATTAAATAATTAGGTTGAATTTAATTCACCTTAATTGACACTGCGCTTTCGCTGCGGTATTTTGGTTGGATTCTGTGTATTGAAATTGGGTGAGTAAGAGCAGACGGCCTGTGGCCATAGGAGCCCTAGCACTTGCACGCCTTTTCTTACACATACTTAATACACACTTCCCCCTAATGTGTTATAGACAAACACACACATTCACACATCCTGGTCAAGGATCTCTCTTAAGTTAAGCCAGTCTTCTCAACAGGCCCTGACGGTGTTCCTGCTTGTATACTTCGATTCTGTGCTATTTCCTTAAGTAAGCCATTGCTCAAACTATTTTCGCTGTCTTTAGAAACTTCAGTCTTTCCTTCCATTTGGAAGGTATCTTTTATTATTCCCTTGCTTAAAAATTGCAGCAAGTCTGATGCAAGCAATTATAGAGGTATCTCTAAATTGTCGGCTATACCCAAACTTTTCGAGAATGTTATAACTCCTCACTTGCAACATTTTTGATCCGTTATATCACCTTTTCAACACGGTTTCATTTGAAGTCGTTCTACTACGACAAACTTGCTTGAGCTGACATTCTTCGTTTTTCACCAAAACTACTTAGTCCGATTGTAAGCTATCTGGCTGACAGAACTCAAAGAGTCGTCTTTAAAACCACCCTCAATCCCACTTCATGCCACATCTGGTGTTCCTCAGGGGAGTCATCTCGGTCCCCTACTTTTTACGCTTTTCATTAATGACCTTTTCTTGGTCATACGTAACTCCCGTACTCTTATATATGCGGATTATGTAAAGCTTTGTTACCAATTTGGTGTTGTGCCAATTTTTTCAAACATGAACAGCTCTAAATGCAAGCTGATGACATTCTCTCGAGTCAGTCTGAAGTTTACTTCTTATACTCCTTGTGGTTGTGCCTTGGAAAGAATCGCCCTAGTTGATGATCTGGGGGTCCGTTTGGACCGAAAACTAAAGTTTTTCAATCATATTAATAATACGGTCAATAAAACCATGAGTGTCCTAGGCTTTATTAAGAGATGGTCTAAGGAATTCGACGATCCTTATATTACAAAGACCCATTACGTTTCACTTGTTCGTCCCATTCTCGAATACGGTTCATGCGTATGGTGTCCCTAGTACACTATTCATAAGAAACGCATCGAATCTGTACAGAGGAATTTCTTACTTTTCGCCTTACGCGGCCTTAACTTGGATGACAATTTGAGACTGCCTTCCTATAGTAGTAGACTTCTGTTACTAAATCTGCCTTCCCTAACTAACGGCAGAACCATGCTAGGGGTCTTATTTATTAACAACCTTATGCAAGGTGATATTGACAGTGAGGCATTTGTAATGCAGCTACACTTCTCTGTTCCTTGCAGAAGAACTCGCTATTTCCCTCCACTAATACGATACTTTCTTATTGTAGATCGAACTATGCACTGTATGATCCTTTCAGGGTATTATATTCGGACTACAATAAGCTCCAATTCTTGCCTATGTAGAACGTAATTAGAAACTAGTATTTTGATGCTCCTCCATGTTCTATTCCATCTTAAAAAAATGTTTGAAAATAACAAAAGTAAATACAACAAATACATATATACAAATGCGTTTGATATACATATAAAAAACCTTTTTAAATCAAATTGCACAAGTATATTTTTATTATTTGCGTAATAAACTCTTTTATTTTCAGAGTATTAAACCAAATTTTAAATTACATATATATTCAATTTCAAAATTGAATATTTTTTATATTAACGGATAGAAAAAAATATACAATAATGATCCTTCCGCAGGTTCACCTACGGAAACCTTGCTACGACTTTTACTTTCTCTAAATAATCAAGTTCGGTCAACTTTTGCGAAACAACCGTAACACGCAAGGCGTCTCAGTGATCACGTCCGAAGAACTCACTTAATAATTCAATCTGTAGTAGCGACGGGCGGTGTGTGCAAAGGGCAGGGACGTAATCACTCACACTTACTGGGAATTCCAAGTTCATGTGAACAGTTTCAGTTCACAATCCCAAGCATGAAAATGGTTCAGCGGTTTACCCGGACCTCTCGGTCCTAATGCGTAGCTGACCAATCACATCGCGTTTAAAGGCTGATGCAACATTACCATTATGATTGAATCCGTTTCTAGAATTTTCGAGAGCATGTATGCTCAAGGTGTGTGTGTCAACATGTGCGTCGTTTTTTTCTTTCGCAAAATGTTGTTGTTTGTGTATGTTCCTATAATATGTGGACCGCTGGGCTGTTGTTGTTGTGGCCTTTGATGCTGTTGGCATTCAGCGCAATCTGGACGGTTTCTGTTAGAGCAGGGAATGTACAGTGGTGACTGTAACTGGTGACTCGCGTGCAGCCCAGGATATCTAAGGGCATCACAGACCTGTTATTGCTCAATCTCATTATTGCTAGACGCAATTTGTCCATTTAAGAAGCTAGTGTCCTTATAATGGGACAGACCAACAGGTACGGCTCCACTTACATAAACACATTCAAACACAATAGACATTTTACTGTCACCATGAATAAAAGCTATATAGTATAAGCTTCAACACCATAATCTGAAGATATCTATTTAATATACTTAAGTCTCGTAAACTAACTATTAATCATTACCTCTTGATCTGAAAACCAATGAAAGCAGAACAGAGGTCTTATTTCATTATCCCATGCACAGAATATTTAGGCATTTGAAGCCTGCTTTAAGCACTCTAATTTGTTCAAAGTAATTGTACCGGCCCACAACAACACTCCATGAAGAGCACTAATGCAGGTTTTTAAATAGGAGGAACATTTAAAAAATACAAGTATTTAATTACACATAAGAACTCCACCGGTAATTCGCTTACATACATAAAGGTATAGTACTAACTACAATTGTAAGTTGTACTACCCGTATGAAGCATAAGTTCAACTACCCGTATGAAGCACAAGTTCAACTACGAACGTTTTAACTGCAACAACTTTAATATACGCTATTGGAGCTGGAATTACCGTGGCTGCTGGCACCAGACTTGCCAATTGGAGGGCAAGTCCTTGTTAAAGGATTTAAAGTGTACTCATTCCAATTACAGGGCCTCGGATATGAGTCCTGTATTGTTATTTTTCGTCACTACCTCCTCGAGCTGGGAGTGGGTCTTTCTCCAGAATCGAACCCTGATTCCCCGTTACCCGTTGCAACCATGGTAGTCCTAGATACTACCATCAAAAGTTGATAGGGCAGACATTTGAAAGATCTGTCGTCGGTACAAGACCATACGATCTGCATGTTATCTAGAGTTTAACCAGTGTACCGATATTGCGATCGCTTGGTTTTAGTCTAATAAAAGCACGCGTTCCAAAAGGTCCGTGTTTTAGTTGCATGTATTAGCTCTAGAATTACCACAGTTATCCAAGTAACTGTTAATGATCTAAGGAACCATAACTGATATAATGAGCCTTTTGCGGTTTCACTTTTAATTCGTGTGTACTTAGACATGCATGGCTTAATCTTTGAGACAAGCATATAACTACTGGCAGGATCAACCATAGTAATGCGCAGACGGCCTCTGCAGCTGAGTGAGGTCCGATCTCGTTGTCATAAATAGTGTGTTAGAGAGGGATGACAATATAGTGAACGCCAGTGTGGTGTATAGACCGAATAGAATATGAGGAGGATTGGTAAAAGGAGAAAATCACCTCAGTGAAGTTTGGCTGGTGGAATAGATCGGAACTTGCTGTGCTGCTGCACCAAAATTATAAAACTTACAAATAAAATGGATAAGACTCCCCCATTGCCGACATCAGAAGTGGGATCGCCTTCACCACAAGAGCCCAGCGCTGATCAGTATATGGCTGCGTTGGAAACACAAAACCGTAACCTCATGGAAATAATAAAAACCATGCACGCCACGGGAGCACCGGCGTCAGATGAAAAGTCTTTGCACGTCACACTGCCAAAATTCTGCGCTGATAGCGCTGGAGCGGATCCATCTGCATGGTGCACCACGGTGGACTTAATCTTTGCAGAAAATGCGCTTGTAGGCAGTGCGCTCGTAATAGCGTTGAGCAAAGCGCTAGAAGGCAGTGCGTCGCAATGGCTGTTGCAGATATGCTTCGCTGGAATCACATGGCCGCAGTTCAAGGAACTGTTCATACAGCGATTCATAGGGATTGAGACGACGGCTGCCATTCTCATGAACATTTTGAATGGACGTCCAAAAACTGGAGAGAGCTTTGCCCAGTATGGAAGTCGCATTGTTACCTTGTTGCTGTCTAAGTGGAAGGCCAAGGGTCTGGAGGAGATTGCGGTATCGGTAGCGTTGGCTCACATGGCACAAATCGATAATAATTTGTTGCGTTGGGTGTTTACGACAAATGTGGCTACGCGCAATGAGCTTCAACAACAGTTGCAAGCTTACGCCTTCAAGAAACGTAACAACGAAGATGATTCTGCCCCAGAAAAGAAGAAGTCGAGAATGCAGTCGCAGACTAAGTGCCATTTTTGTGCAAAAGTTGGCCACAAATTCGCCGAATGCCGCGCTCGAATGGAAGGTACATCAAACACAAAAGGAAGAAGCCACAGCGGAAGCAACACGCCTGGGTCAAAAGATCGTTCGAACATAAAATGTTTTAAATGCGACGAAATGGGACATGTGGCTTCTGTATGTCCCAAGGGCAACAACAAATACATCGAAAAGCGAGTTGACGTATCCAAATTAAGTGAGCCAAGTGGATTATTCTTTCAATCGGGTGAGCCCTTTCCCGTCTTTTTCGATTCGGGAGCCGAATGTTCTTTGGTAAAAGAAAAATTAAGCAACAAATTAGCTGGCTAGAGAAGTAATAATCTAGTTATTTTAAGAGGAATTGGTGATAATATAGTTAAGAGCCACTTGCAAATACTATCAACAGTCCAAATGTCAAAATTTAATTTAGAAATTTTGTTTCATGTTGTAATGGATAACTATTTAAAGCACGACATAATGATTGGCCAAGACATATTAATGCTTGGTTTCGGTGTATTGACTGAATCTGATAAATTTAGTATTTACAAATCCAAAATTATTAATGCCGTTCAAAATAATGCACCTGAGAACACCTTGGAAATACTTTTTGACACCAATACAGAATTAAGTGATAATGATAAAAGTGAATTAAGAAATATAATGGAAAAGTATGCCGATAGTTTCGTAATTGGGATACCAAATAAGCGTGTAACCACAGGTGCATTGGAAATTCGTTTAATCGATAAGAATAAAACTGTTCAAAGGCGCCCATATCGACTCAGTGCAGATGAGAAACTGTTGGTAAGAGAAAAGATAGAACAAATGCTTGAATCTAATGTAATTCGTCCCAGCAGTTCTCCATTTGCAAGTCCAATGTTATTAGTTAAAAAGAAGGACGGCAGTGACAGGTTGTGTATCGATTTTCGTGAGCTAAACCTTAATACGATTTCTGATAAGTTTCCGTTGCCACTGATTTCGGATCAAATAGATCGTTTGCGGGGTGGTAAATATTTTTTCCATTTTAGACATGGCCAGCGGATTTTATCAAATACCGATTCATCCAGATTCTATAGAAAAAACAGCATTTGTGACTACAGAGGGTCAGTATGAGTTTCTGGCCATGCCATTTGGTCTAAAAAATGCGTCGTCTATTTTTCAACGTGCCATTGTTCAGGCTTTGGGGGACTTAGCCTATTCCTATGCAGTTGTTTACATAGACGATGTGCTAGTAGTTGCGAATACACAGGAGGAAGCATATGAGAGGTTGAATACAGTGTTAAAAGCGTTGTCAGAGGCAGGGTTCTCGTTCAATATAAAAAAATGTAATTTTCTTTGTACAGGAATAGAGTACCTAGGATTCTATATCAAGGATGGAGAAATTAAACCAAATCCTCGTAAGATAGAAGCTCTTTCTGTCTTATCTCAGCCAACCTCGACAACACAGTTAAGGCAGTTTATAGGTCTGGCATCGTATTTCAGACAATTTGTTCCACGATTCTCAGAGAAGATGAAGCCACTGTATCAGTTAACCTCTAAGCTGAATGCTTTTGTTTGGAAGGAGGAACACGAGAAGATACGGCAGGATATTATTAAAGTGCTTACATGTGACCCTGTATTGACCATATTCGACCCTGAGCTTCCAATTGAATTGCATACTGATGCCAGTGCAGATGGCTATGGGGCTATGCTCATGCATAAAATAGAAACGAAACACAGAGTAGTCGAATATTATAGCAAATGCACGTCAATATCAGAAGCCAAATATCACTCGTATGAGTTAGAGACGCTAGCTGTCTATAATGCAGTAAGACATTTTAGACATTATTTGCACGGTAGAAAATTTGTTGTGTATACTGATTGCAACTCATTGAAAGCTAGTCGTACAAAGCCCGAGTTGACACCAAGAGTACACCGCTGGTGGGCGTACTTACAGGCATTTGACTTTAGTGTAGAAAATCGCAAGGGCAGCCAAATGGCTCACGTGGATTTCTTATCGCGAAATCCGATTCCCACAGTTTCAAATGCCATAAGCAAAGTAGATGTAGTTCGTGTTGATCTGGCGACAATAACAAATAATTGGCTATTGGCCGAACAGCAACGAGATGAGGGCATAAATAAGATCTTGACTCAATTGAATGATGAAGACATGGAGGCAAATATCGATAAAACATATGAGGTTCGAACTGGATTACTATATCGCAAAATACAGCGTAATGGCAAGACTCGTTGCCTACCAATAATCCCTAAAGCGTTTAGGTGGTCCGTCATTAACCACGTATACGAAGCTGTAATGCATTTGGGGTGGCAGAAAACTTTAGACAAAGTCTACGAGAAATATTGGTTTGAGCACATGACTAAATATGTAAGAAAATTTGTGGAAAATTGCATGACATGCAAATTGTCCAAGCCTTCATCAGGCAAAATGCAAATTGAAATGCACCCAATTCCCAAGATTGGCATACCTTGGCATACCGTACACGTAGATATAAGTGGGAAGCTTTGTGGAAAGAACGATCTAAAGGAATATATTACAGTTCAGATAGATGCGTTCACTAAGTTTGTTCACTTGTATCATACTCTAAATCTTCACTCGGAAAATTGTATAAAAGCTATAAAGTCAAGTATGTCTTTCTTTGGAGTTCCCAGTCGTATTATAGCGGATCAGGGTAGAAGTTTTGCCAGCAACAAGTTCCGTGAGTTTTGTTCAACAAACAGGATTGAGTTGCACTTAATAGCTACAGGTGCCAGTAGAGCAAATGGGCAGGTTGAAAGGGTGATGAGCACTCTTAAGACCATGCTTACTGCGGTGGAAACGAGTCAGCGATCATGGCAAGATGCGTTGGCAGAAATCCAACTAGCCATGAATTGCACCACAAATCGAGTCACTAAGGCAAGTGCCTTGGAATTGCTGATAGGAAGAGAAGCTAGACCTTTTGGGTTGTTGCCAGTCGATGTGGAAGAAAGTGTAGTCGATAGAGAACAGATGCGGGCACAAGCCAGAGAAAACATGCAAAAGAATGCACAGTATGATAAACAAAGGTTTGATAAAAACAAGGCAAAAATAGTTCGGTATAAGGTAGGCGATCATGTGTTACTGAAAAGCGAGGAGCGGCATCAAACGAAGCTTGACCCCAAATTTAAGGGCCCATTTCAGGTAATTAATGTACTAGATGGTGATCGATACGAGTTGAAGTCGTTAGTTAATAAGCGAACATATAAATATTCGCATGAATGGCTAAGAGCGTTACCAGACAGACGATTGACAGCAGAATGTAATGGTGACTCCCAAGAGGGAGAAGAGTTGAAAGATGTCACTAGTGAACGTGCATCTGTGTCCCAAGAGGGAAAAGATTTGATAAACGGCACGAATGAAATGGCGTGTGTTCAAAAACAGTAATGACCGCACTATAACAGCTATCTCGCAGGGACGAGAAGCGGGGGTCTTGCGGGGGTCAAGAGATTGGGTGTGAGAGAAGACACGCCAATGTTGATATGTGAAAGTAAAGTTATGGAAAATATGAATAGTTTGAAGTTTTGATACCTAAATTGGAGATGTCTTCATAATTAAGTTTGTAAAAGAAAAATCAATCATGAGATGAGTTGTCAATCAATGTTTGTGTAAGCGGCTCTATAAGTTAATAAATGTAAGAGAGAAATACATTGAAGTTTGTTAAATAAATTGGAAATTAAGTTGATGAAATTGTGTGAGTTTGACTTGGACGGTGGATTAGACACACGAGGACGTGTGATAGGTCAGGAAGGCCATGTCGGAGCGCGTCTCCAGGAATTTTGGGAACCGTTACCATGATTTCACAATCTGATGAAATTGTAGCATTGTGGTGAAATTCTGACAAGCACTGCAGCAGAGGCGCAGACGGCCTCTGCAGCTGAGTGAGGTCCGATCTCGTTGTCATAAATAGTGTGTTAGAGAGGGATGACAATATAGTGAACGCCAGTGTGGTGTATAGACCGAATAGAATATGAGGAGGATTGGTAAAAGGAGAAAATCACCTCAGTGAAGTTTGGCTGGTGGAATAGATCGGAACTTGCTGTGCTGCTGCACCAAAATTATAAAACTTACAAATAAAATGGATAAGACTCCCCCATTGCCGACATATTTATAATATAACACATATATTTTATAAATTTTTTATAAATGTACATACATGACAACTCAATATATTTTTGAATAAATACAAATGGATATGAAAGTATTTTGACATATACATAACGAAAATTGCCATAATTATATAGCACACATTTTCGATATAAATTATAATTGACATCTGTTCAGAAATTTCTATAAATTCGTTCAAAACTATCTTTTTATTTACACTTACTGAGTAAATTTCAATCACACGTGTAATTATTAAATTTAATTAATTAATTTAAAGTCAACTAAATGCAGTCGACTGAATTGAAAGAAGAACAATTAATAAGTGAAAAATTGATAAAAATGTAAGCATAAAGTATATATAAAGCATATATAAAGGTTTTAAAAGATCTAAGATTATTATAATTTTATTAAATTTAATTTTAATTTAATTTAATTTAATTTAATTTAATCTGGGATGGACAAAGATATAACCGATCCAACATTTATTGCAAAGAATTGGGGAAAACCCAGAAAAACCCAATCAGATCAGAAGAGTTAATAGTATTAGTAAAAAGTTAGTATATGTTAAGACATGCCCAACCGACCGAGGGGCAGTGTCATAAACGCGAGCATGCAGAAATAGAAGCCAAGAAAAAAAAAAAAATAGATAGGCGCTTCGAGGAAAATCTAACTTCTACCTAGGTAGGACAAAAGTTTCAGTTTTAAGGCTGGTACAGAGTCTGTATTTGTTAATATGAAGGAGTACTTATGAAAATCAGAACATAATACCCTGAATGGTTCATGCAGGGCATAGTTCGATCTACAATTAGGAAGAGTTAGTGGTAAGTAATTACGGGTAATTCTACATGGGACGGCGAAGTTTAACTGGCTAACCAGATCAACACTCTCAACGTCCCCTTGGATAAGGTTATTCATAAAAACTACACCAAGCATAGTTCTACGGTTAGCTAAGGACGGTAAATTAAGTAATCTAAGTCTATTTGTATAAGGAGGAAGTTTTATATCTACATCCCAGTTGAGACCTCGCAAGCTGAAAATTAAAAAGTTCTTTTGTACGGATTCAATACGGTCCCTGTGAATCGAGTATTGAGGACACCAAACGCATGATCCGTACTCCAAAATTGGACGAACAAGTGAGGTATAAAGGGTCTTTGTTAGATAAGGATCGTCAAACTCCTTAGACCATCGCTTAATAAAGCCAAGTATTCCCATAGCCTTATTGACCATTGTAGAAATATGTTCCGAAAACTTAAGTTTATGGTCCAGACGGATACCAAGATCGTCAACTAAGGCAATTCTTTCTAAGGCACAACCACAAAGTATATAGGATACCAACTCAGGGCTGGTTCGGTAGAATGTCATCAGCTTGAATTTAGAACTATTCAGAATTAATAAATTTGCACGGCACCATGATTGAAAACTATCTAGGTCAGCTTGTAAGTAAGAGTGACAGAAGGCATCTTTAAGTTGAAAAAACAGCTTTACATCATCTGCATACATAAGAGTGCGAGCAGATCGTATGACAAGCGGAAGGTCATTGATGAAAAGAGTGAATAGAAGGGGACCAAAATGACTCCCTTGAGAAACACCAGATGTGGCATGAAGTGGGTTTGAAAGGCAATCTTTAAAAAGTACCATTTGGGTTCTGTCAGTCAGATAACTAACAATCCAACTAAGAAGTTTAGGCGAGAAACCAAGAAGGTTAAGCTTTTCTGCTAGGAGGGAATGATTTACTGAGTCAGTATAAATGACATAAGTTTGAAGATTTTGCTGAAATCCCTGTACTACAAAGGATGTCAGCTCAAGTAAATTTGTCGTAGTTGAACGACGTTTGATGAATCCGTGTTGACAAGGGGAAATTATGGATCTACAAAAGTGTTGCAAGTGAGGGGTTAAGACATTCTCGAAGAATTTAGGAATGGCCGATAGCTTAGAGATGCCTCTATAGTTAGTTGCATCCGACTTGCTGCCCTTTTTGAGTAAGGGAATAATGAATGATTCCTTCCAAATGAAAGGAAAAAGAGAAGTTTCTAAGGACAGCGAGAATAGTTTTAGCAATGGCTTACTCAGGGAATTAGCACAGAACCGTAGTACGCACGCGGGAATTCCGTCGGGGCCTGGCGAGTAAAGTGGTGTAACCAAGTGAAGATCCCTAGCAATTGAACTTTTATTCAAAAGTGGAGTGAAGATACCATTCGAACATGGGATATTATAAGGATATGACTGAGTATTATGGGTAGCAGGTAAATAAGTAGTTTGAAAAAACCTTGCAAACATATCGGCCATGGCCAATTATATCATTCAACCATTGAAAATGGTCAAAAAAGGGTATACTAACTTTGTGCAAATATATGTAACAGGCAGAAGTAGGCGTGGGAGACCCCACAAAGTATATATATTCTTGCTCAGGATCACTCAGGATCACCAGCCGAGTTGGTTAAGCAATGTCTGTCTGTCTGGATGTCGCGGATGTCCGGATATCCAGATGAACACACAGATCTCAGCTATTATAAAAGCTAGAGTCACCAAATTTGGTATGAATGTTTCTGTTTATCCGGTGCAGATGAAGTTTATTTCAAATGTCGAGTGCCACGCCCACCGCCCCCGCAAATTAATAATTAAATCTTTTAAGCTGATTTGTGAGACATATTTAAATCCGATCGGGCAACAAACACAGAAGTTATTAATCAAAAACATTGTTCGCTTTAATTTTGTATACAGACCAGCAAGCTGTGACGTCATTGCAATGCTTATGTAGGAATGAAAAGGAAAGAGAATGCGAGCGCGTAGCGCCATCTGTTGTTCTTCTCTTCTTTTCTATGCCCACGCATTTTTTCCATTCAAACGCACACACACACACACATACATTTGTGCTTGACCAATGAAATGATACACGCATGTACACGTATTCATACACAGACGCATATAAAGGCTTATGTTACGATATTTCTATTAAGTAGTAGTATTGTACAATTATTGACTCTTTACGTTTCAAAAAGGTCGAAGGGGTATCCCACTGTCGCGTGCCGCTCGACTGTTGCTCTTGTTTTTATTTTAATTTCGTGAAATTAAAACATTAAAACAAACGGATGATGTAAAGTTTTGCTACCAATTTAAAGATGACCACTGTCACGTAAACTTACAAACCGACCTAAATAGTTTTAATTCTTGGTGTTGCGCCAATTTTTTAAACCTGAACCGCTCTAAATGCAAGCTGATGACATTCTCTCGAGCCAGTCCGAATTTTGCTTCTTACACTCTTTGTGGTTGTGCCTTGGAAAGAATCGCCCTAGTTGATGATCTGGGAGTCCGTTTGGACCGAAAACTATAGTTTACAAGTCATATTACTAATATGGTCAATAAAGCCATGGGTGTCCTAGGCTTTATTAAGAGATGGTCTAAGGAATTCGACGATCCTTATATTACAAAGACCCTTTACGTTTCACTTGTTCGTCCCATTCTCGAATACGGTTCATGCGTATGGTGTCCCCAGTACACTATTCATAAGGAACGCATCGAATCTGTACAGAAGAACTTCTTACTTTTTGCCTTACGCGGCCTTAACTGGGATGAAAATTTGAGACTGCCTTCCTATAATAGTAGATTTCTGTTACTAAATCTGCCTTCCCTAACTAACCGCAGAACCATGCTAGGGGTCCTATTTATTAACAACCTTATGCAAGGTGACATTGACAGTGAGGCCTTGTTAAGGCAGCTACACTTCTCTGTTCCTTGCAGAAGAACTCGCTATTTCCTTCCACTAATACTTTCTTATTGTAGATCGAACTATGCACTGCATGATCCTTTCAGGGCATTATGTTCGGACTACAATAAGCTCCAACACATCATAGCTAGCACTAACACTATCGCTGCTATGAAGTCCTTAATTCTTGCCTATCTAGTACGTAATTAGTAATTAGTATTTGAATCTTCCTCGATTTTCTATTCTATGTTTTTTTCTTTTTTTCCCCTACTTGCATGCCGCGTTCTATCGCCTCGTCTTTTTTATTTTATTTCTTTTTTCTCCACATCGCGTTAATTTTTACTAGCGTTTCTATTCGCTTTTCTACCGCGTTTCCGTGTCGTCCGTTATGCGACGGTGCCTCTCGGTCGGTCAGGCGGGAGGTGAACTTCGTTTGGGTTCCGCGCGCAACAAGCATCGGCTTGGTGTCGTTGGACCACTTGTTAATACAGTCATTGTATTCAACGTCCAATAATAATAATAATAATTAAATTTGATGGAATTTTTAAAGACGACACTTCACAAAACGCCCCTTTTGTGAATTCATTATTTGTCTATATATTTATATATACATTTTTTTTAATAATAAAATGAAATAAAAAAGAAACTGCTGGTCATTTGTGCTCGGTACTCTTGTGCTCTGCACACACTTTGTTCTTCTTGCTTCATTAACAACATAATACGAGTAGTAAACCCAGCAAAATGTACTATATTCTTTTGTTATAACAGTTAACGAAATCTAAGGATGATTTAAGAACCATTAGTGAATATATTTTGTTAAAATATACCTTGGCCAATTCCATATAACAATCTTTCCAAAATTTTCCGCAGCCAAGCGTATTAAATAAACAATATGACGGTAAAGCGTTACTTATGTGAATGGTTTACACTTATGTATAGGTTTTTTGTCACACGATCCGTAAATTTATTCATAATTACTTCATTTCCCACTTATTTGCGTATTATCGTATATTTTTATAACAGTAAATAACTTCATTATTTTTGCTTTCATAAATTTAAATAACATTGCCGGCAAGACAACACTCCACAATCAATGAAATTTCTCTATTCGAAATTGGTTGAACTGGTCAAGTTTTCCATTGACTCCCACTAACTTATCAATTTTCATGTATTTCATGTAAAATAAACTTGAAATAACTCCATTATTGTTGCCTGTATTTATAATATTTTAATAACTGTTGAAGCACGACAGCATTAACAAGAGCAACAGTCGAGCGGCACGCGACAGTGGGATACCCTTCGACCTTTTTGAAACGTAAAGAGTCAATAATTGTACAATACTTCTACTTAATAGAAATATCGTAACATAAGCATTTATATGCGTCTGTGTATGAATACGTGTACATGCGTGTATCATTTTATTGGTCAAACACAAATGTATGTATGTGTGTGTGTGCGTTTGAATGCAAAAAATGCCTGTGCATAGAAAAGAAGAGAAGAACAACAGATGGCGCTACGCACTCGCATTCTCTTTCCCTTTCTTTCCTACATGAGCATTGCAATGACGTCACAGCTTGCTGGTCTGTATACAAAATCAAAGCGAACAAGGTTTTTGTTTAATAACTTCTGTGTTTGTTGTCCGATCGGATTGGAATTTAGACGTTATGTTGGTATTATAATTAGCTAAGTATAGTCTTACTCAGAATGTTAAATATTTTATATGTCGCTCGCAAATCAGCTAAAAAGATGAAATTATTGATTTGCGTGGGCGGGGGCGTGGCACCCAACATTTGAAATAAACTTCACCTGTCCCGGATAAACAGAAACCTTCATGCCAAATTTGGTGTATCTAGCTTTTATAATAGCTGAGATCTGTGTGTTCATCCAGACATCCAGACATCCAGACATCCGGACAGACAGACAGACATGGCTTAATCGACTTGGCAAGTGATCCTGAGCAAGAATATATATACTTTGTGGGGTCTCCCACGCCTCCTTTTACCTGTTACATACATTTGCACAAAGTTAGTATACCCTTTTTTGACCATTTTCAATGGTCGAAGGGTATAAAAATTGAGCGTACACGTAAATAGTGTTTTGTGTACTGTCGCTTTGGTCGACATTAAATTATTTAAGAAATTAAATAGCTCAATTTCTGACACTCATTTTGTTGCACAAATATATAGAATCATATGTATGTATGTATATGTATGTATTAAAAAATGCGCGCCTACCTAAGTAAATAAATCACCGCCAAATATTGAGCAGAACAAAACTGTTAGGAGGTACATATATGTACATATGTAAAGACACACACATATAAAAGCGAACATACATAAATACATACATATGAAGTTTAGTTTATACTAACAATTTGTTGGCGATGTTGGCGGAGTGTTGGAAGTCATTATCGTCGGGACGGTTTCTCTACCTAAGATAAAATCTTCTTCAATGGACTCTAAAGACCTTGATGCTAATCTTTCTCTTTCAGCTCTATTTCTACTTCTGGTGTTCGGAAACGTCCTTTTGATATTCGACATGAACTCTCTCTATACAACTGTAAATTTTATCTCGCCTATTTTAGTATTTTAATTATGTCCAGTGAAGTCCTATTTACTCTTCTCTTCCTATATAATTCGTGTGTGATTTGATTACTATTCGGAGCAATGTGTGTTGGTGTGTTGTTATCTTAATTTTTAACGTGTGTTGATATCTTAGTTTCTAATGTGTGTTGTTGTCTTAGTTTCTTATGTGTGTTGTTATCGTAATTTATAGTGTGTGTGTGTGTGTATTAATGATATTCTTAATTGACTTATTTTATTTTGTGTGTCTTGTAAACCGTTGTGTCGTGGTGTGTGTTGATGTAATGGTGTCTTATAAAATTTCCTGAACTCTCTCTGTAAGTTCTATCGGGCCTATTTCAGTATTTCAACTATGTCCTATTTACTCTTCTCTTCTTATATAATTCGTGTGTGATTTGATTACTATTCGGAAAAATGTGTGTTGGTGTGTTGTTATCTTAATTTTTAATGTGTGTTGATATTTTAATTTATAGTGTGCGTGTGTATTAATGTTATTCTTAATTAACTTATTTTATTTTGTTTGTCTTGTTAACCGTTGTGTTGAGGTGCTAGTTGATGTAATGGTGTCTTCTAAAATTACCTGTAATGAAGAATTTTGTAGTTTTGATGTACATGTGTAAAGTTATGAATCTGGTGCAATCGGTAGTTTATTGGTTTTCGTTTCGTATATTACTTTAAGTGGGCTTAATAATCAGCTTGCGTCCCTTTAAACAACGAATTCGGGTATATTCAAAAACAACATACATTTTTGCGCCCTGCAACTCTGAATGTTATGGTAATTGAACTATTTCCCGTCCTCGTCATTAAGGTGGTACCTCTTCAGATTAACACTTATTTCTTTATTCTTGATATATCTCGCACTTGTTTGCGGAAGCCTTATTGCTTTTATTTTTTTTTTTTTTTTTTATATATTATACCCCTTTTTTTGTAAGCTTTATTGCTTTATCTTTTGATATACTCCAGAACACCTTATTGTGTCGCCTTATTGCGTAAGCCTTTTTGCTTTTATGAATCTGGTTATTCGTGTGTACATCACATGCATACATCACTAAACCAAACGCTACTCACTATGGACTTATGCTGCCACGTGCTCGCTTGCTTGGAAATATGCACTCTGATACGTGGCTGCGGCCGTTAAGTGCTGCCACCGGGTTTTCGCTGACAATGCATTGTGATTTTCGTACTGAGATTGATTGTGTAACTTTGCATTATAATTTTTTATTTTGTTAATATTTTAGTTTTCACTACTACCGTTGCTGTCTTACATGAATATCCAATATACGGGAGTCCACTGCATAGCTCTTTAGGTCCGGCTGCGCCAGTTATGAATGGGCCATAGGTCCATGTAACATTTGGTTTAATATTCTTGTCAATTATTAAATTCCTCAACAAACGTTTATGTTCTTAATTCAATTTTATTCGGTAATTTACTTTGACAATATTCCTATGTTCGTTTCAATTGACATGCGGTTTTATGCACCACCAAATTGCAATTGAAAGTGCGTCGCAACAAAAAAACTTCTTCACGCTGTTTTTCTGCATTCGGCGTCAGCTACAACGCCTCGTTATAACGGTCCTTTCTTAGCTACAAATGCGTAGCTGACCAATCACATCGCGTTTAAGGGCTGATGCAACATTACCATTATGATGGAATCTGTTTCTAGAATTTTCGAGAGCATGTATGCTCAAGGTGTGTGTGTCAACATGTGCGTCGTTTTTTATTTCGCAAAATGTTGTTGTTCGTGTATGTTCCTATAATATGTGGACTGCTGGGCTGTTGTTGTTGTGGCCTTTGATGCTGTTGTCATTCAGCGCAATCTGGACGGTTTCTGTTAGAGCAGGGAATGTACAGTGGTAACTGTAACTGGTAACTCGCGTCCAGCCCAGGACATCTAAAGGCATCACAGACCTGTTATTGCTCAATCTCATTATTGCTAGACGCAATTTGTCCATTTAAGAAGCTAGTGTCCTTATAATGGGACAAACCAACAGGTACGGCTCCACTTACATAAACACATTCAAACACAATAGACATTTTACTGTCACCATGAATAAAAGCTATATAGTATAAGCTTCAACACCATAATCTGAAGATATCTATTTAATATACTTAAGTCTCGTAAACTAACTATTAATCATTACCTCTTGATCTGAAAACCAATGAAAGCAGAACAGAGGTCTTATTTCATTATCCCATGCACAGAATATTTAGGCATTTGAAGCCTGCTTTAAGCACTCTAATTTGTTCAAAGTAATTGTACCGGCCCACAACAACACTCCATGAAGAGCACTAATGCAGGTTTTTAAATAGGAGGAACATTTAAAAAAATACAAGTATTTAATTACACATAAGAACTCCACCGGTAATTCGCTTACATACATAAAGGTATAGTACTAACTACAATTGTAAGTTGTACTACCCGTATGAAGCACAAGTTCAACTACCCGTATGAAGCACAAGTTCAAATACAAACATTTTAACCGCAACAACTTTAATATACGCTATTGGAGCTGGAATTACCGCAGCTGCTGGCACCAGACTTGCCCTCCAATTGGTCCTTGTTAAAGGATTTAAAGTGTACTCATTCCAATTACAGGGCCTCGGATATGAGTCCTGTATTGTTATTTTTCGTCACTACCTCCCCGAGCTGGGAGTGGGTAATTTACGCGGCTGCAGCCTTCCTTAGATGTGATAGCCGTTTCTCGACTCTTTTTCCAGAATCGAACCCTGATTCCCCGTTACCCGTTGCAACCATGGTAGTCCTAGATACTACCATCAAAAGTTGATAGGGCAGACATTTGAAAGATCTGTCGTCGGTACAAGACCATACGATCTGCGTGTTATCTAGAGTTTAACCAGTGTAACGATATTGCGATCACTTGGTTTTAGTCTAATAAAAGCACGCGTTCCAAAAGGTCCGTGTTTTAGTTGCATGTATTAGCTCTAGAATTACCACAGTTATCCAAGTAACTGTTAATGATCTAAGGAACCATAACTGATATAATGAGCCTTTTGCGGTTTCACTTTTAATTCGTGTGTACTTAGACATGCATGGCTTAATCTTTGAGACAAGCATATAACTACTGGCAGGAATAACCAGAATAATGTATGTTTTATGTGTATATATTTATAATATAACACATATATTTTATAAATTTCTTATATATGTAAATACATGACAACTCAATATATTTTTGAAAAAATACAAATAGATATGAAAGTATTTTGACATATACATAACGAAAACGGCCATAATTATATAGCACACATTTTCGATATAAATTATAATTGACATCTGTTCAGAAATTTCTATAAATTCGTTCAAAACTATCTTGTTATTTACACTTACTGAGTAAATTTCAATCACACGTGTAGTTATACCCTTCAACCATTGAAAATGGTCAAAAAAGGGTATACTAACTTTGTGCAATTATATGTAACAGGCAGAAGTAGGCGTGGGAGACCCCACAAAGTATATATATTCTTGCTCAGGATCACTCAGGATCACCAGCCGAGTTGGTTAAGCAATGTCTGTCTGGATGTCCCGGATGTCCGGATGTCCAGATGAACACACAGATCTCAGCTATTATAAAAGCTAGAGTCACCAAATTTGGTATGAATGTTTCTGTTTATCCGGTGCAGATGAAGTTTATTTCAAATGTCGAGTGCCACGCCCACCGCCCCCGCAAATCAACAATTAAATCTTTTAAGCTGATTTGTGAGACATATTTAAATCCGATCGGGCAACAAACACAGAAGTTATTAATCAAAAACATTGTTCGCTTTAATTTTGTATACAGACCAGCAAGCTGTGACGTCATTGCAATGCTTATGTAGGAATGAAAAGGAAAGAGAATGCGAGCGCGTAGCGCCATCTGTTGTTCTTCTCTTCTTTTCTATGCCCACGCATTTTTTCCATTCAAACGCACACACACACACACATTTGTGCTTGACCAATGAAATGATACACGCATGTACACGTATTCATACACAGACGCATATAAAGGCTTATGTTACGATATTTCTATTAAGTAGTAGTATTGTACAATTATTGACTCTTTACGTTTCAAAAAGGTCGAAGGGTATCCCACTGTCGCGTGCCGCTCGACTGTTGCTCTTGTTTTTATTTTAATTTCGTGAAATTAAAACATTAAAACAAACGGATGATGTAAAGTTTTGCTACCAATTTAAAGATGACCACTGTCACGTAAACTTACAAACCGACCTAAATAGTTTTAATTCTTGGTGTTGCGCCAATTTTTTAAACCTGAACAGCTCTAAATGCAAGCTGATGACATTCTCTCGAGCCAGTCCGAATTTTGCTTCTTACACTCTTTGTGGTTGTGCCTTGGAAAGAATCGCCCTAGTTGATGATCTGGGAGTCCGTTTGGACCGAAAACTATAGTTTACAAGTCATATTACTAATATGGTCAATAAAGCCATGGGTGTCCTAGGCTTTATTAAGAGATGGTCTAAGGAATTCGACGATCCTTATATTACAAAGACCCTTTACGTTTCACTTGTTCGTCCCATTCTCGAATACGGTTCATGCGTATGGTGTCCCCAGTACACTATTCATAAGGAACGCATCGAATCTGTACAGAAGAACTTCTTGCTTTTTGCCTTACGCGGCCTTAACTGGGATGAAAATTTGAGACTGCCTTCCTATAATAGTAGATTTCTGTTACTAAATCTGCCTTCCCTAACTAACCGCAGAACCATGCTAGGGGTCCTATTTATTAACAACCTTATGCAAGGTGACATTGACAGTGAGGCCTTGTTAAGGCAGCTACACTTCTCTGTTCCTTGCAGAAGAACTCGCTATTTCCTTCCACTAATACTTTCTTATTGTAGATCGAACTATGCACTGCATGATCCTTTCAGGGCATTATGTTCGGACTACAATAAGCTCCAACACATCATAGCTAGCACTAACACTATCGCTGCTATGAAGTCCTTAATTCTTGCCTATCTAGTACGTAATTAGTAATTAGTATTTGAATCTTCCTCGATTTTCTATTCTATGTTTTTTCTTTTTTTCCCCTACTTGCATGCCGCGTTCTATCGCCTCGTCTTTTTTATTTTATTTCTTTTTTTCTCCACATCGCGTTAATTTTTACTCGCGTTTCTATTCGCTTTTCTACCGCGTTTCCGTGTCGTCCGTTATGCGACGGTGCCTCTCGGTCGGTCAGGCGGGAGGTGAACTTCGTTTGGGTTCCGCGCGCAACAAGCATCGGCTTGGTGTCGTTGGACCACTTGTTAATACAGTCATTGTATTCAACGTCCAATAATAATAATAATAATTAAATTTGATGGAATTTTTAAAGACGACACTTCACAAAACGCCCCTTTTGTGAATTCATTATTTGTCTATATATTTATATATACATTTTTTTTTAATAATAAAATGAAATAAAAAAGAAACTGCTGGTCATTTGTGCTCGGTACTCTTGTGCTCTGCACACACTTTGTTCTTCTTGCTTCATTAACAACATAATAGTAAACCCAGCAAAATGTACTATATTCTTTTGTTATAACAGTTAACGAAATCTAAGGATGATTTAAGAACCATTAGTGAATATATTTTGTTAAAATATACCTTGGCCAATTCCATATAACAATCTTTCCAAAATTTTCCGTAGCCAAGCGTATTAAATAAACAATATGACGGTAAAGCGTTACTTATGTGAATGGTTTACACTTATGTATAGGTTTTTTGTCACACGATCCGTAAATTTATTCATAATTACTTCATTTCCCACTTATTTGCGTATTATCGTATATTTTTATAACATGTACAGTAAATAACTTCATTATTTTTGCTTTCATAAATTTAAATAACATTGCCGGCAAGACAACACTCCACAATCAATGAAATTTCTCTTTTCGAAATTGGTTGAACTGGTCAAGTTTTCCATTGACTCCCACTAACTTATCAATTTTCATGTATTTCATGTAAAATAAACTTGAAATAACTCCATTATTGTTGCCTGTATTTATAATATTTTTATAACTGTTGAAGCACGACAGCATTAACAAGAGCAACAGTCGAGCGGCACGCGACAGTGGGATACCCTTCGACCTTTTTGAAACGTAAAGAGTCAATAATTGTACAATACTTCTACTTAATAGAAATATCGTAACATAAGCATTTATATGCGTCTGTGTATGAATACGTGTATATGCGTGTATCATTTTATTGGTCAAACACAAATGTATGTATGTGTGTGTGTGCGTTTGAATGCAAAAAATGCCTGTGCATAGAAAAGAAGAGAAGAACAACAGATGGCGCTACGCACTCGCATTCTCTTTCCCTTTCTTTCCTACATGAGCATTGCAATGACGTCACAGCTTGCTGGTCTGTATACAAAATCAAAGCGAACAAGGTTTTTGTTTAATAACTTCTGTGTTTGTTGTCCGATCGGATTGGAATTTAGACGTTATGTTGGTATTATAATTAGCTAAGTATAGTCTTACTCAGAATGTTAAATCTTTTATATGTCGCTCGCAAATCAGCTAAAAAGATGAAATTATTGATTTGCGTGGGCGGGGGCGTGGCACCCAACATTTGAAATAAACTTCACCTGTCCCGGATAAACAGAAACCTTCATGCCAAATTTGGTGTATCTAGCTTTTATAATAGCTGAGATCTGTGTGTTCATCCGGACATCCAGACATCCAGACATCCGGACAGACAGACAGACATGGCTTAATCGACTTGGCAAGTGATCCTGAGCAAGAATATATATACTTTGTGGGGTCTCCCACGCCTCCTTTTACCTGTTACATACATTTGCACAAAGTTAGTATACCCTTTTTTGACCATTTTCAATGGTCGAAGGGTATAAAAATTGAGCGTACACGTAAATAGTGTTTTGTGTACTGTCGCTTTGGTCGACATTAAATTATTTAAGAAATTAAATAGCTCAATTTCTGACACTCATTTTGTTGCACAAATATATAGAATCATATGTATGTATGTATATGTATGTATTAAAAAATGCGCGCCTACCTAAGTAAATAAATCACCGCCAAATATTGAGCAGAACAAAACTGTTAGGAGGTACATATATGTACATATGTAAAGACACACACATATAAAAGCGAACATACATAAATACATACATATGAAGTTTAGTTTATACTAACAATTTGTTGGCGATGTTGGCGGAGTGTTGGAAGTCATTATCGTCGGGACGGTTTCTCTACCTAAGATAAAATCTTCTTCAATGGACTCTAAAGACCTTGATGCTAATCTTTCTCTTTCAGCTCTATTTCTACTTCTGGTGTTCGGAAACGTCCTTTTGATATTCGACATGAACTCTCTCTATACAACTGTAAATTTTATCTCGCCTATTTTAGTATTTTAATTATGTCCAGTGAAGTCCTATTTACTCTTCTCTTCCTATATAATTCGTGTGTGATTTGATTACTATTCGGAGCAATGTGTGTTGGTGTGTTGTTATCTTAATTTTTAACGTGTGTTGATATCTTAGTTTCTAATGTGTGTTGTTGTCTTAGTTTCTTATGTGTGTTGTTATCGTAATTTATAGTGTGTGTGTGTGTGTATTAATGATATTCTTAATTGACTTATTTTATTTTGTGTGTCTTGTAAACCGTTGTGTCGTGGTGTGTGTTGATGTAATGGTGTCTTATAAAATTTCCTGAACTCTCTCTGTAAGTTCTATCGGGCCTATTTCAGTATTTCAACTATGTCCTATTTACTCTTCTCTTCTTATATAATTCGTGTGTGATTTGATTACTATTCGGAAAAATGTGTGTTGGTGTGTTGTTATCTTAATTTTTAATGTGTGTTGATATTTTAATTTATAGTGTGCGTGTGTATTAATGTTATTCTTAATTAACTTATTTTATTTTGTTTGTCTTGTTAACCGTTGTGTTGAGGTGCTAGTTGATGTAATGGTGTCTTCTAAAATTACCTGTAATGAAGAATTTTGTAGTTTTGATGTACATGTGTAAAGTTATGAATCTGGTGCAATCGGTAGTTTATTGGTTTTCGTTTCGTATATTACTTTAAGTGGGCTTAATAATCAGCTTGCGTCCCTTTAAACAACGAATTCGGGTATATTCAAAAACAACATACAGTTTTGCGCCCTGCAACTCTGAATGTTATGGTAATTGAACTATTTCCCGTCCTCGTCATTAAGGTGGTACCTCTTCAGATTAACACTTATTTCTTTATTCTTGATATATCTCGCACTTGTTTGCGGAAGCCTTATTGCTTTTTTTTTTTTTTTTTTTTTATATATTATACCCCTTTTTTTTGTAAGCTTTATTGCTTTATCTTTTGATATACTCCAGAACACCTTATTGTGTCGCCTTATTGCGTAAGCCTTTTTGCTTTTATGAATCTGGTTATTCGTGTGTACATCACATGCATACATCACTAAACCAAACGCTACTCACTATGGACTTATGCTGCCACGTGCTCGCTTGTTTGGAAATATGCACTCTGATACGTGGCTGCGGCCGTTAAGTGCTGCCACCGGGTTTTCGCTGACAATGCATTGTGATTTTCGTACTGAGATTGATTGTGTAACTTTGCATTATAATTTTTTATTTTGTTAATATTTTAGTTTTCACTACTACCGTTGCTGTCTTACATGAATATCCAATATACGGGAGTCCACTGCATAGCTCTTTAGGTCCGGCTGCGCCAGTTATGAATGGGCCATAGGTCCATGTAACATTTGGTTTAATATTCTTGTCAATTATTAAATTCCTCAACAAACGTTTATGTTCTTAATTCAATTTTATTCGGTAATTTACTTTGACAATATTCCTATGTTCGTTTCAATTGACATGCGGTTTTATGCACCACCAAATTGCAATTGAAAGTGCGTCGCAACAAAAAAAACTTCTTCACGCTGTTTTTCTGCATTCGGCGTCAGCTACAACGCCTCGTTATAACGGTCCTTTCTTAGCTACAAATGCGTAGCTGACCAATCACATCGCGTTTAAGGGCTGATGCAACATTACCATTATGATGGAATCTGTTTCTAGAATTTTCGAGAGCATGTATGCTCAAGGTGTGTGTGTCAACATGTGCGTCGTTTTTTATTTCGCAAAATGTTGTTGTTCGTGTATGTTCCTATAATATGTGGACTGCTGGGCTGTTGTTGTTGTGGCCTTTGATGCTGTTGTCATTCAGCGCAATCTGGACGGTTTCTGTTAGAGCAGGGAATGTACAGTGGTAACTGTAACTGGTAACTCGCGTCCAGCCCAGGACATCTAAAGGCATCACAGACCTGTTATTGCTCAATCTCATTATTGCTAGACGCAATTTGTCCATTTAAGAAGCTAGTGTCCTTATAATGGGACAGACCAACAGGTACGGCTCCACTTACATAAACACATTCAAACACAATAGACATTTTACTGTCACCATGAATAAAAGCTATATAGTATAAGCTTCAACACCATAATCTGAAGATATCTATTTAATATACCTTCTGCTCAAATATAAACGAGACTGGCTCAATAAAACAAAAACGGTTAATTATTCTTCAATATTTATTTTATCCCTCTAAAAATAGTCACCATTAGAGGCGATACACATATCCCACATTTTTTTCCAATCTTTATAACACTTCTGGTAGGCCGCTCTAGGTATGGCTTTCAGTTCCTCCTTCGAATTCTCTTTTATGACTTTAATCGACTGAAAATGCTTTCCAAGAAGCGGCAATTTGAGTTTAGGGAAAAGAAAAAGGTCACACGAAGCCATGTCCGGTGGATACGGTACTTGCCGAACAGTATTTACATTGTTTTTGGTCAAATAATCGCGTACAAGACGAGACGTATGAGCAATTTTTGGAACAAGTCGAGCAGACGCACGTTTCATGCTCAAAACATCGTCAATAATGCTATGAGCTGATCCATTTGATATGTTGAGCTCACTAGCTATCTCTCTTTCAGTCACACGACAATTTTCCAACACAATTTTCTTTACTTTTTCGACGTTTTCTTCGTTTATTGACGTTGCTGGACGACGATCATGGATTCCCCATATGCCTTCTGCAACATTTTCATTGCGTCAGTCGCACTTATTCCATTGGAATAAAAAAAATTTGCAAACAAACTCTTTGCTCAACGATAATTTCCATAGTAAAATTCGTAAAACACACTCGAGGTTGACTTGTTTATAGTGCCGTAAAAAAAAACTATGTGACAGATCACGCTCAAATTTGACATGTAAACATATAACAGTCCTGCCAACCTAAGGAAAAAAAAGTATGCCCATATGTCATGTCCTTGTCGAGTTATGGATAAAGTCTCGTTTATATTTGAGCAGAAGGTACTTAAGTCTCGTAAACTAACTATTAATCATTACCTCTTGATCTGAAAACCAATGAAAGCAGAACAGAGGTCTTATTTCATTATCCCATGCACAGAATATTTAGGCATTTGAAGCCTGCTTTAAGCACTCTAATTTGTTCAAAGTAATTGTACCGGCCCACAATAACACTCCATGAAGAGCACTAATGCAGGTTTTTAAATAGGAGGAACATTTAAAAAATACAAGTATTTAATTACACATAAGAACTCCACCGGTAATTCGCTTACATACATAAAGGTATAGTACTAACTACAATTGTAAGTTGTACTACCCGTATGAAGCACAAGTTCAACTACAAACATTTTAACCGCAACAACTTTAATATACGCTATTGGAGCTGGAATTACCGCAGCTGCTGGCACCAGACTTGCCCTCCAATTGGTCCTTGTTAAAGGATTTAAAGTGTACTCATTCCAATTACAGGGCCTCGGATATGAGTCCTGTATTGTTATTTTTCGTCACTACCTCCCCGAGCTGGGAGTGGGTAATTTACGCGGCTGCAGCCTTCCTTAGATGTGATAGCCGTTTCTCGACTCTTTTTCCAGAATCGAACCCTGATTCCCCGTTACCCGTTGCAACCATGGTAGTCCTAGATACTACCATCAAAAGTTGATAGGGCAGACATTTGAAAGATCTGTCGTCGGTACAAGACCATACGATCTGCGTGTTATCTAGAGTTTAACCAGTGTAACGATATTGCGATCACTTGGTTTTAGTCTAATAAAAGCACGCGTTCCAAAAGGTCCGTGTTTTAGTTGCATGTATTAGCTCTAGAATTACCACAGTTATCCAAGTAACTGTTAACGATCTAAGGAACCATAACTGATATAATGAGCCTTTTGCGGTTTCACTTTTAATTCGTGTGTACTTAGACATGCATGGCTTAATCTTTGAGACAAGCATATAACTACTGGCAGGAATAACCAGAATAATGTATGTTTTATGTGTATATATTTATAATATAACACATATATTTTATAAATTTCTTATATATGTAAATACATGACAACTCAATATATTTTTGAAAAAATACAAATAGATATGAAAGTATTTTGACATATACATAACGAAAACGGCCATAATTATATAGCACACATTTTCGATATAAATTATAATTGACATCTGTTCAGAAATTTCTATAAATTCGTTCAAAACTATCTTGTTATTTACACTTACTGAGTAAATTTCAATCACACGTGTAGTTATACCCTTCAACCATTGAAAATGGTCAAAAAAGGGTATACTAACTTTGTGCAATTATATGTAACAGGCAGAAGTAGGCGTGGGAGACCCAACAAAGTATATATATTCTTGCTCAGGATCACTCAGGATCACCAGCCGAGTTGGTTAAGCAATGTCTGTCTGGATGTCCCGGATGTCCGGATGTCCAGATGAACACACAGATCTCAGCTATTATAAAAGCTAGAGTCACCAAATTTGGTATGAATGTTTCTGTTTATCCGGTGCAGATGAAGTTTATTTCAAATGTCGAGTGCCACGCCCACCGCCCCCGCAAATCAATAATTAAATCTTTTAAGCTGATTTGTGAGACATATTTAAATCCGATCGGACAACGAACGCAGAAGTTATTAATCAAAAACATTGTTCGCTTTAATTTTGTATACAGACCAGCAAGCTGTGACGTCATTGCAATGCTTATATAGGAATGAAAAGGAAAGAGAATGCGAGCGCGTAGCGCCATCTGTTGTTCTTCTCTTCTTTTCTATGCCCACGCATTTTTTCCATTCAAACGCACACACACACACACATACATTTGTGCTTGACCAATGAAATGATACACGCATGTACACGTATTCATACATAGACGCATATAAAGGCTTATGTTACGATATTTCTATTAAGTAGTAGTATTGTACAATTATTGACTCTTTACGTTTCAAAAAGGTCGAAGGGTATCCCACTGTCGCGTGCCGCTCGACTGTTGCTCTTGTTTTTATTTTAATTTCGTGAAATTAAAACATTAAGTTCGATGGAATTTTTAAAGACGACACTTCACAAAACGCCCCTTTTGTGAATTCATTATTTGTCTATATATTTATATATACATTTTTTTGATAACAAAATGAAATAAAAAAGAACCTGCTGGTCATTTGTGCTCGGTACTCTTGTGCTCTGCACACACTTTGTTCTTCTTGCTTCATTAACAACATAATTGTAAACCCAGCAAAATGTACTATATTCTTTTGTTATAACATTTAACGAAATCTAAGGATGATTTAAGAACCATTAGTGAATATATTTTGTTAAAATATACCTTGGCCAATTCCATATAACAATCTTTCCAAAATTTTCCGCAGCCAAGCGTATTAAATAAACAATATGACGGTAAAGCGTTACTTATGTGAATGGTTTACACTTATGTATAGGTTTTTTGTCACACGATCCGTAAATTTATTCATAATTACTTCATTTCCCACTTATTTGCGTATTATCGTATATTTTTATAACATGTACAGTAAATAACTTCATTATTTTTGCTTTCATAAATTTAAATAACATTGCCGGCAAGACAACACTCCACAATCAATGAAATTTCTCTTTTCGAAATTGGTTGAACTGGTCAAGTTTTCCATTGACTCCCACTAACTTATCAATTTTCATGTATTTCATGTAAAATAAACTTGAAATAACTCCATTATTGTTGCCTGTATTTATAATATTTTAATAACTGTTGAAGCACGACAGCATTAAAAATAAATATAAATGTAGCTAAGCTAGAGATTAAGAGAACACAAGAAGTGTCGCTAAGCTTAAGCTACTCTCTGGGTTTGACGATCAGCAAATGCCGACGGCGAATTTGGGGAGTATGGTCAGATTGTGGCCCACTCTCCGCAATTAATAGTCATTCGTTGTAAAGCAATCAAAGAAGCCAGCAGCAGCAATAAATTGTCAATCTTTTTGAATTATTAATCTGAGCCACCGCGTCCTTTTTAATTTCTGTAGTTTTTTATTCTTTAAAAAAGCTTAGAGATTTTTCATTGGCGCCCGAGCAGGGACTTCGGTGATTAGCAATAGTGATTAACAATTTAATTAGTTTTCGGTGACAATTTATTTTGTGCTGTTTGTGGCAATTGTTTCGCGCGTTTCGTGTGTGTAAAATAAAATAAAGACAATCGTCGAACAAGTGTCCAAGTGTTTGTGGGAGTCGCCAACAATTTGAAGCTTATCAACTGGAGCAACAGCTGCCAAGGCGTCTTCATCGCCGCCGTTGGACATATGGATAATAATCGTCGTTCCATGTCTATTGATTCGCTAGACAGTCTCCAGGTATTCAGTGTCAAAAATTGAGCGTACACGTAAATAGTGTTTTGTGTACTGTCGCTTTGGTCGACATTAAATTATTTAAGAAATTAAATGACTCAATTTCTGACACTCATTTTGTTGCACAAATATATAGAATCATATGTATGTATGTATATGTATGTATTAAAAAATTCGCGCCTACCCAAGTAAATAAATCACCGCCAAATATTGAGCAGAACAAAACTGTTAGGAGGTACATATATGTACATATGTATAGACACACACATATAAAAGCGAACATACATAAATACATATATATGAAGTTTAGTTTATACTAACAATTTGTTATTCGCATTATAACAAATAATAATAATAAACAAAAACGGCAATATTTATCTTACATTGAATAATAAAATTGGTGGCTTACATATTAATTATTTTAATAATTAAGTGTGTGTGTAAATGCAAATTATTTCCTTCCGATCTTCGGTTAGCATACATATTTACATATTGACCGCTAACTTGGAGCATCTGTGAATACATTGGCGTATGCATAACATATACACACATACATTTGTCGTTGCGTTCGTTCACCTCGAACTTTCCTCTGGGCTTAACATACGAGGGTCGTTTGATAAGTCCGTGACTTTTTGTATTTGCCGCGCACCTGCTCTAAATACAACACTGCTCCTGTCAGCAGTTATCGATTAACAGCTGACTGTAAAATTTTGAGAAAGCTGCGTTTTTTGGTTTGCGTTTTATAGGCATTGAAAGCAGACGATCTCGTGAATTTTAACGAAAATGGAAAAAAGTGAATTTCGTGTCAGCATGGCAAAATTTCATAAATTGGGCTACGAACTGCTACCCCATCCAGCATATTCTCCAGATTTAGCCCCCTGTGACTATTTTTGTTTCCAAACATGAAGAAATGGCTCGGCGGTAAGAGATTCGGGTCATCACAGAAACAAACGACTATTTTGAGGGCCTTGAGAAAACCTATTATTTGGAAGGAATAAAAAAATTGGAAAAACGCTGGACTAAATGTATAGAGCTAAAAGGAGATTATGTTGAGAAATAAAACGCTTCTTTGACGAAAAAAATATATTTTATTCAAAAAGTCACGGACTTATCAAACGACCCTCGTACATATTTTCGTTATTTCGACTTTGCTTGCATTTGGCGCTGCTTGCATTTCGTCACCCCGCACCACGCATATTCTATTGCTGTCTACAAACGTAGTACAGAAACCGTTTGGTTTAATTCTCATTTTCTCTTGTTTCTTCTTTCGTTTGTTTGATATACATACCACTTCGAGTGCGTGTGCATATATTCTCTCATTAGTTTGCATACCCCGCACCCCGCATTTTACATTGCTGCCTACAAAACTAGTTACAGCAAAAGTTTAGCCTGCCTTACTTTTGATAGCTCATTTTCGTTTGTTTGCTCACACAACGCATAGGTTGCGCGAGTGTGTGTGTATAGGCAAGCTAGATTTACATAGGCAGCATCGTTGCGAGGGTAGCTCACAAAGTTTGTGACATTTAGTTTTTGTTGATTTTTATTTATTTTATCAGCCAACATTTCTGAGACCGAGAAGGCAAGTGAAAAGCCATAAATCAGCAAGACAAGTTCAAAATTAACACTGTGCTTGCAAAGAGTTGACAAAGTTAGCGCTGATATTGCTCGTATGCAAACAGCAATCAAAGCAAAGACCATATCATTTGATAAAACAGAGTTAGCGTGCCGATTAGAGCTGCTAGAATGTTATATATAAAAGGCAATGAATTTACAGGCTGATCTCGATAATTTAAGCCCTCTTAATGATTCTAGAGGGCCATTAGAAGACTTGTGTGTCGTCACAAGGGCATTGTATGTTACATTAATGCATCCAAGCCGACTTCAGGGCCAAAAATTGAGAATGATTGCTCCCTAGTTTAGAGCCAGCGATCTCAGTTGCCGAAAATGCGTTTGCCAAAATTTAGTGGCAAACATTCGGAATACAAAAATTTTATGTGCCTCTTTGAGAGTTTAGTCGATGATGAAAATTCTTTGTCAAACGTCGAAAAGTTCAATCACTTAGTCTCGTGTTTGTCAGATGAAGCATTGGGGGTAGTTAGGCCGCACCAACTAACGGATTGTAACTATCCAAAGGCCCTTGCTATTCTCAAAGCAGTATATGACAACAAATGTCTTATATTCTTTGATACAGTTTCGCAATTGTTTGACATACCTAGCATGACAAAACCATCTGCGTCGAGTTTAAGATCGATTATAGATACGGTGTCTGCTATTTATGCTTCGCTGTCGTCGTTAGGTAACGACAAAGACATTGCTAGTGCAATGATAATTCATATGGTCATGGCAAAGGTGGACCGTGTTACAAAATCTCGTTTTGAAGAGCAGCTTGACTATGATACGCTGCCATCTTGGGAAGATTTTGCTAGACAATTGAATAAGAGATATCAGTATCTGTCAGCAGAAGAGTCAACTCGGGACAAAACACAGTCGCGAGTTGACGCTAAGAAGCCCCATCAGTTTAAATCGTCCTTTGCTTGTGCTGATGGAGGGCGTTCATCATCGTCTGTGTGCGTCTTCTGCAAGTCAGAAACGCACAATCTTGATTCGTGTCCTTCGTTTGCTGCTATATCAGTTATGCAACGTTTTGAATTCGTCAAAACACAAAAGTTGTGCCTAAATTGTTTGATTTTGGGTCATATGGTGTCAAAATGTAAGGCATCAAAATGTCGAATTTGTTCGAAGCCTCACCATTCGTCGCTTCACAGGTATACTACTCCTGCTCAAGGTGAGGTATCCACTCTTCAAGTGACTACTACCTTGATCAAAAAGTTCCCGGAATCACCACCGTGTGGCGCTTTCAGTCACCCGATTTTAGTTCTCTTTTTTTTTTAGGTTGGCACAACCCTCATTGACATTCTATAAAATTTTCAGCTCGATAGTGTGACATTTGTAAAAGTGACGCCGTATTGAGTACATCTACGATGTGCGTGTTCTCGATTTTGTACTATTTTGAAAATAACGCACCGTCGCACAATGCCATCATTATCCGTGAACATTTGGCTAAAAACGGAACGAATACCATTCAACAACCACCGAATTCTCCTGACTTGGCTCTCTGCGGCTTTTTCCTATTCGGTCGACTCAAGAAACCGCTCCGTGGAACACGTTTCAGCACCCGGGATGAAATCGAAGATGACTTTGATGGCCATACCGCAAATTGAATATGAAAAATGTTTCAAGGATTGGATCAAGCGCTGGCATAAGTGCGTTGCAGTCGATGGGGAGTACTTTGAAGGGGACAATATAGATTTTGATGTATAATCTTGTATTTTTAATTTTCTGAATAAATTCCGGGAACTTTTTTAAAAATGTAGTATGTCAGATTCGTATTTAGGGCATGTAGCAAACAATGAACAAATTGTTCTCGCCACAGCTGTCGTTAATGTAAAAGACAGATTTGGTCAGTTGCATCCTGCATGGGCCTTACTTGATAGTGGCTCCCAAATCAATTTGATGTCTGAGAGCATGGCCCAGATGTTACGGCTCAAGCCGGAGCCAACATCATTAGCTATCTCGATGGTTGGTGGTGCAACAATAGATAGCAAAAATAAGATATGTGCTTCTATTCATGTTGTATTCATAATGTTGGGTATTGAAATCCATTTCAACAACACAGCCTGGACATTCCATGGGAATTTCAAATTGGAATTACCCAAAAATATAAAACTGGCAGACCCAGAATTCAATAGACCTGCTAAGGTGGACATTCTTTTGGGAGCAGAATTGTTCTACGAATTATTGTGCGTTGGGCAAATTAAATTGGGTTCTGAACTTCCTATAAAGCAAAAAATGCTGCTAGGATGAATAGTAGCAGGCAAATGTACTGGACAAGTGCCTAGGCATCAGTTCAGTGGGTGTTTAGTGGCCCAAACTAATTTTTCTCTCGATTCGTTAGTTAACCGTTTCTGGGAATTGGATCAATCTCCATTCGAATCGAAGGCTGTTCGCCAAGCAGCTGAACAACAGGCTTGTGAACTTTTCTTCGAGAAAACTATAAAGCAGTTATCTTCTGGTCGTTTCCAAGTGGATCTCCTTTTCAAGACCGATCCAAAAGTTCTTGGCCTGTCCTTTCAAACTGCTGAAAGGCGTTTTTGCAACTTGAGCGTAAAATATCAAAGGATGCAGTTCTTAAAACCATGTACCATGACTTCATGAAAGAGTATTTGGATTTGGGACACATGTCCATTTTGAAGTCAACTCCTCTAGAACAGCATTATTATATTCCTCATCAATGCGTTCTTAAGCCTGAAAGTTCCTTCACCAAGCTTCGTGTAGTTTTCGACGCTTCTAGTAAGACGTCAACAGCTGTTTCACTTAACGAAACACTGATGGTGGGGCCGACAATTCAGAGGGAGCTATATTCAATCCTGATTAATTTCCGATTGAATAAGTATGCCGTAACAGCTGACATTTCAAAAATGTATAGGCAGATAAATGTCTCTGAAAAAGACAGAAATTTCCAACTTATTCTGTGGAGAGAAAATACTTCCCAAAATATTGAGGCATACCGACTTCATACAGTCACATACGGTACAGCTTCTGCACCTTTTCTGACGATACGCTGCTTGTTTGAGCTAGCCAACATGCACGCACAATTACATCCTATTGGATCAGATGTGATTAAGAAGTGCTTTTATGTTGATGATATGTTGCCAGGAGCAGATAGTATACAAGAACTTTACACTATTTGCAATGAAGTTCAAAAGATATTGGAATCAGGATGTTTTCCACTTGCCAAGTGGGCAACAAACTGTAGAGATCTGTCGTTCAAAACAAAAGCTAGCGAAGAAGTGACTCTCAAAGCTGATGACCAGAGTTCCGTAAAAACTCTTGAGATGCGCTGTGCACCTCAAGAGGATATATTTAAATATCATCTCGATGTGGACAGTTTTGCTTCGGCTAAGCCAACGAAATGCAACATATTGTCTGCAGCTTCTCGCTTATGTGACCCTCTTGGTTTGCTGTGTCCTATTGTTACCAAGGCCAAAATGTTGTTATAGGAGTTGTTGAGACTGAAAATAGACTGGGATGAAGCCATTCCAATGAGTCTTCCCACTACATGGAATAAATTTACCATGACCTTGCGCGATTTACATAAAATTCGCATTCCCCGGTACGTATGCCTAAATGCGTATCAAAGGGTTCAGATACATGGCTTTGCCGATGCATCCAGTCATGCATATGGTTGTTGCATATACGTTCGAACTTGCAACAACCGAGACGTTTGCATTACATTGCTCACTGCAAAGTCCAGGGTAGCTCCACCAAACGTGAAAACAATACCCCGACTAGAGCTATGTGCAGCGCTCTTGCTGGCCAAGCTCTGGCAGCAAATTGCGACAACTCTATCAAAATTTAATATAGAAAGTTTGAATTTCTGGTCGGATTCACAGATTGTGCTGTATTGGTTACAACGTGATTCTGGCACATTGGGCACATTTGTAGCAAATAGAGTTGCAAAAATTCAGGAACTGTCGAAAGGTATTGTGTGGCGTCACGTTCCAACAGATGCTAATCCGGTGGATTTAGTATCGAGAGGAACCGACATAAACGAGATTGTTAGCTCGTTATGGTTCGAAGGGCCAAGTTTTTTGAAACTGGAGGAAGACCAATGGCCTCAGCTTCACTTGGTTGAAATAGCGTCGGAAATCAAATCCTCCGAAGACAAAAAAAGTGCTGTTGTATGTACTTTGGCAGAAGTTGAGCCAAATTGTTTTGTTGAGCTAATCAATCGTCACTCCAACTTTCCAAAATTGATTCGCATAATGACTTATGTGCTTCGATTCTGTTACAAAGGGCTCAAATCAGATTCACTTGTTGTGTCGGCATCAGAAAGAAATATTTCATTTCCAAAACTGATCGTCGTAGTACAAAGCACATCGTTCAAAAGTGAATTTTAATTATTGAGACAATCAGTAGTTCTAGCACCAATGTTGCAATCGCTGAATCCAATTATTGATAGATTTGACAAAAATGGAATACAATTTGAACTCATTCGAGTAGGAGGACGTTCGTTACACGGGCCTCTCTCTTATGACTCTAAATTGCCGCTTTTAATGACAAAGAAGTCAGGATTTATTCAACTTTTTGTCAGATATTTGCATCGTAGGCACTACCATGCTGGCCCAAAAGTTCTAGTTAGACTTTTGAGGCAGCAAATTTGGGTAGTAAATGGTCGAAGTTTGTGCACTGCAGTTGTTCGGAATTGCATACACTGTTTTCGATACAAACCAAAATTGTTGGGGCAAATAATGGGAAATTTGCCTGCTGATCGTCTTCGAGAAGGTCGGCCGTTTCGAGTATGTGGAGTAGACTTTTGTGGGCCGTTCTATGTTTGCTATAGAATCAGGGGTAGACCACCAATAAAAATGTATGTTGCCGTTTTTGATTGTTTTGCCTCAAAGGCGGTTCATATAGATTTGGTAACCGATTTATCGACTGATGCCTTTTTGAACGTTTTTAAAAGGTTCATCGGGAGACGCGGATTACCGGAGACGATATTCAGCGACAACGCGACGAATTTCGTTGGAGCGAGCAACGTTCTGAGGGAGCTGCAGACGGCGTTCCACAACAACGAGCCGAGGCTGGTAAACTTCGCGGCGGAGAGAGAAGTGCAGTGGAGGTTCATTCCCCCCCGCGCCCCGCACTTCGGAGGACTGTGGGAAGCCGCAGTGAAGTCTGCCAAGCACAGGCTTCTGCGAGGAGCGAGCAACGCCAACCTGACTCAGGACGAGTTGAGCACCCATCTGGTGGACGTCGAGGCGCTGCTGAACTCCAGGCCATTGCTCGTCGACAGCAGCGATCCCAGCGATGGAGAGGTACTGACGCCAGGCCACCTGCTCACCGGTCAGCCTTTGTTGGCGCTGCCTTCAGGATCCGATCTAGACGGGAGCAGCGGCAAACAAGGACGAGGATACTTGAGGCTGTGGCAGCAGTTGTTGGCGTTCAAACGACACTTTTGGCGCAAGTGGTCCAAGGACTACCTGCTCAGCCTCCAGCAGCGAACGCAATGGGCCAAAGGCGAGGACAATCTCGAGGAGGGGGCGGTCGTGCTTGTTCACGACGACAACACACCGCCTCAGCAGTGGATAACCGGGCGCGTAACGCGCGAGGGGAGGACGGCAAGGTTCGGGTAGCCGAAATAAAAACACCGGCAGGCGCAATTAAGCGACCGACAAGCTGGCCCGACTTCCGATGTGTTAAAGACCGGAGCTCTTCAACGGGGCCGGAATGTTGAAGCACGGCAGCATTAAAAATAAATATAAATGTAGCTAAGCTAGAGACTAAGAGAACACAAGAAGTGTCGCTAAGCTTAAGCTACTCTCTTGGTTTGACGATCGGCAAATGCCGACGGCGAATTCGGGGAGTGTGGTCGGATTGTGGCCCACTCTCCGCAATTAATAGTCATCCGTTGTAAAGCAATCAAAGAAGCCAGCAGCAGCAATAAATTGTCAATCTTTTTGAATTATTAATCTGAGCCACCGCGTCATTTTTAATTTCTGTAGTTTTTTATTCTCTAAAAAAGCTTAGAGATTTTTCAATAACATTGCCGGCAAGGCAACACTCCACAGTCAATGAAATTTCACTTTTCGAAATTTTTCATATGTTTTGCCTTGCGCGACATAACTTCTATATAGGTTTTTTGTCACGCGATCCGCAAACGGGTCCAATTTCCCCTAGGAAATTTAAATTTTCATGATTGTATATGAAATTTTAGCTTCTAACTTCTTTTTGTTACATATTAAATATTATAAGAAAATTTTCATAGAAAATACAGGTTAAGCAAAATTTCGTATGAAATAACATAAAGTCAAATTTTCCATATGATATGAAGTTAACTCACATAACATATGAAAATTTCATTTGAAAAATTTTGTTCTATACCCTCGGCCTGGTGGAATGGTCTGGCTGGACCATCGAACATTTACATGCATTTATATGGGAAATTTGCGTTTTAAGCGTTGCATAAACACACGATTATAAGTGATAAATATTTATTATTTTCAGTTTTTCTTTTTGTTATGTCTTAAGCATGTGTTGAGCTAGCCGTTAATAAAAAAAAAATCTGAAAAAAAATTTGGAAATTTAAGAAAAAATTAACTTTTCTTTTGGTTTATTGTTCTGCTTTTACTATGAAGTATATGAATAAATAATACTTATGAATGATATAATTAATAATAATTTATTCGATTGGCATGCTTCGGAAACAAATATAATCAACTTAGGAATGTTGTTGACAAACATTTTATACAGAAAAACCGAGTTTTGCGATTTGTTTTCTCGTTTTCGCTATGTAAACAAATATTACAAAGTTTTTGACGAATGCAGCTAATGCCATGACATCAAGCATATTATAAAACCAGTCGAACGCTACAGTCAGGTGCTGACTGTCGAAGGCCATGGATTATCATGGTATACCTTATATCATTTATTTTGCGTAATATGTAAATTTCGCATTATTTGGATTATTATTAAGCATGTGTGCCGGATTCGAAGACCAATTATGTTAACAGTGTTCGGGTTCGATTGCTGCCGCGGTGAATGTGTGAAATATTTTTTTCGTCTTTCTTTTCCTTTTAATAATTTAACAGCTTAACAAACAATAATTTTTTAATTTTTGGTACGCAACATATTTAATTAGAACACTATTATAAATGTTGCCGAATGTTGCACAAATCTGACAGTTGCGTATGTGTGCCGGCAATTGATGTGTGTTAGAGCGGGACGCCGAAACGTAAATGTGCAAATGCAGACATGCATGTATCGGCGTCCCGCTCTAACTTTCGTAACATATTGATTGTCTTAAATATCGCATAAAATATGAAATTTTATTTTTGAAAACTATTTGTATTGGTATTTAATTAAATAACTGTAGTTTTCCTTTTAGCTTATAAGAATAAAAAAAAATAAAAAAAAAAAAAAAATAATAAAATAATAAAAATGAGAAGGTGGACCGGCCGCGCATGGGATTTAAACTCATTCCACGCACTTATTAAATCTGTAAGGACCGCTGTCCGCCACTCTAACCACTAAGCCACCGCCCCATTTTTCGTTCGATCGGCAAAGTTGCATTCTGAGCTAATTCTGTTACCATTCTATGCAAATTAAAAGTTTTGTTATTAAATGCTGTGTGCCCGACGCTAGTTTCAAACTTCGGTATGATGCGTAAATTGGGTCTTAATATGGGCATAAGTATACGTTCAAATTGAGTTTAATTCGCATCATATCTCCCTTATTTTTAGTCCGATTTAAATGAAATTTTCAGAAAACACCCGTGGAAAGGTATTTGTCATGTGAGATGTACAACTATGGTTGTTGGGTGTATATTGTGAATTTTTAATAGTTTTTACTGATTTTCAACTTTTGTTGTTGGGTGTATATTGTGTATATTAAACCGTTATTACTGATTTACAGAGGCGGGAAAGGGCGTGACCAAATTTCAAAAAAACTTTGAAACACCTGGATATACACAAATGTTGTCACAAAATTTTATGGCTCTAGCTCTTATAATTGCTGAGATCCAGGCGTTCATACAGACGGACAGACAGACAGACAGACAGACATCAATAGACTCGGCTGTTGATACTGATTCAAATTATATATAGTGTTTATAAAAAGGCGAGAGTCCAGCGACGTGTTGGCCGCTTGCACGTAAAATGGGAAACCATCTGGTCCATGCAGTCAACACCTGCTTTGTTTATATTATTACAATAAATCGCTTCTGGTTTCATCAATGCACCTTGGCAGTCTTTCGTGTAGTGAACGGCGGAAACAAGATTTACTGCCCTATTTTTCATCGGAACATAGCTATAAATTGAAACTAAGTTCTCGTTGAATCCAAAGAGAGTTGAAAGGACAGGACGTTTTGAATTTTTCCGCATTTCATCAGTAACAGCGTTTATTTGACGGAATTGTGCCAACGCATGCAATAACATTGCTCGCAAGTTTTTTTACTCCTTCAAGAGTAGTGAAAAAGTTGTTGGCAATAAGTGTGCGACAGCTATTAGCAAATTAGCGGCTAGTCTGGTGTGACAATCTGGGTATGCGGCATATGCATTTATATGTATTTTGTGTCGCTGAATCCAAATCCGAGTCAGAATTTCGCGTCTGGACTTCGACATAACCTTAAAAAACTGAAAAACCTTTGTATATAGAATCCTGATCTGGGCGTGCGATATATGATTTAACATGTATTTTGACCTTCTTAGGCCGAATCCAAAGTCAAAATTTACAATAGACGTCTAAGTTTTGACTTAACCTCAAAAAACTCGAAAAATTTTTGAAGCCCCAAAAAAATAATGGGGGCCATGATCGGGACATGCGATATATGTTTGTATATGTTTTTTGACCTTCAAAATCTGAATCAGTTATCCCCATTGTAACTTTTCTGGGACCTCTTGTTAAAAACTCTTTAAATCAAAAAGGATCGATAGGCCGAGCTTTTGCTGTCCCTGTGTGAACTGAACACCTAGATCAAGTCAGCATTTGCCCTTTTGCTCTATGTTTGTTTTCTGTCCGCACTGAGCTGGCCTTGCGACACCGTTATTATTTACCGCCCCAGTCAAACTCCTTTTTGTTACATATTAAATATTATAAGAAAATTTTCATAGAAAATACAGGTTAAGCAAAATTTCGTATGAAATAACATAAAGTCAAATTTTCCATATGATATGAAGTTAACTCACATAACATATGAAAATTTCATTTGAAAAATTTTGTTCTATACCCTCGGCCTGGTGGAATGGTCTGGCTGGACCATCGAACATTTACATGCATTTATATGGGAAATTTGCGTTTTAAGCGTTGCATAAACACACGATTATAAGTGATAAATATTTATTATTTTCAGTTTTTCTTTTTGTTATGTCTTAAGCATGTGTTGAGCTAGCCGTTAATAAAAAAAAATCTGAAAAAAATTTGGAAATTTAAGAAAAATTAACTTTTCTTTTGGTTTATTGTTCTGCTTTTACTATGAAGTATATGAATAAATAATACTTATGAATGATATAATTAATAATAATTTATTCGATTGGCATGCTTCGGAAACAAATATAATCAACTTAGGAATGTTGTTGACAAACATTTTATACAGAAAAACCGAGTTTTGCGATTTGTTTTCTCGTTTTCGCTATGTAAACAAATATTACAAAGTTTTTGACGAATGCAGCTAATGCCATGACATCAAGCATATTATAAAACCAGTCGAACGCTACAGTCAGGTGCTGACTGTCGAAGGCCATGGATTATCATGGTATACCTTATATCATTTATTTTGCGTAATATGTAAATTTCGCATTATTTGGATTATTATTAAGCATGTGTGCCGGATTCGAAGACCAATTATGTTAACAGTGTTCGGGTTCGATTGCTGCCGCGGTGAATGTGTGAAATATTTTTTTCGTCTTTCTTTTCCTTTTAATAATTTAACAGCTTAACAAACAATAATTTTTTAATTTTTTGGTACGCAACATATTTAATTAGAACACTATTATAAATGTTGCCGAATGTTGCACAAATCTGACAGTTGCGTATGTGTGCCGGCAATTGATGTGTGTTAGAGCGGGACGCCGAAACGTAAATGTGCAAATGCAGACATGCATGTATCGGCGTCCCGCTCTAACTTTCGTAACATATTGATTGTCTTAAATATCGCATAAAATATGAAATTTTATTTTTGAAAACTATTTGTATTGGTATTTAATTAAATAACTGTAGTTTTCCTTTTAGCTTATAAGAATAAAAAAAATAACAAAAAAAAAAAAAAATAATAAAATAATAAAAATGAGAAGGTGGACCGGCCGCGCATGGGATTTAAACTCATTCCACGCACTTATTAAATCTGTAAGGACCGCTGTCCGCCACTCTAACCACTAAGCCACCGCCCCATTTTTCGTTCGATCGGCAAAGTTGCATTCTGAGCTAATTCTGTTACCATTCTATGCAAATTAAAAGTTTTGTTATTAAATGCTGTGTGCCCGACGCTAGTTTCAAACTTCGGTATGATGCGTAAATTGGGTCTTAATATGGGCATAAGTATACGTTCAAATTGAGTTTAATTCGCATCATATCTCCCTTATTTTTAGTCCGATTTAAATGAAATTTTCAGAAAACACCCGTGGAAAGGTATTTGTCATGTGAGATGTACAACTATGGTTGTTGGGTGTATATTGTGAATTTTTAATAGTTTTTACTGATTTTCAACTTTTGTTGTTGGGTGTATATTGTGTATATTAAACCGTTATTACTGATTTACAGAGGCGGGAAAGGGCGTGACCAAATTTCAAAAAAACTTTGAAACACCTGGATATACACAAATGTTGTCACAAAATTTTATGGCTCTAGCTCTTATAATTGCTGAGATCCAGGCGTTCATACAGACGGACAGACAGACAGACAGACAGACATCAATAGACTCGGCTGTTGATACTGATTCAAATTATATATAGTGTTTATAAAAGGCGAGAGTCCAGCGACGTGTTGGCCGCTTGCACGTAAAATGGGAAACCATCTGGTCCATGCAGTCAACACCTGCTTTGTTTATATTATTACAATAAATCGCTTCTGGTTTCATCAATGCACCTTGGCAGTCTTTCGTGTAGTGAACGGCGGAAACAAGATTTACTGCCCTATTTTTCATCGGAACATAGCTATAAATTGAAACTAAGTTCTCGTTGAATCCAAAGAGAGTTGAAAGGACAGGACGTTTTGAATTTTTCCGCATTTCATCAGTAACAGCGTTTATTTGACGGAATTGTGCCAACGCATGCAATAACATTGCTCGCAAGTTTTTTTACTCCTTCAAGAGTAGTGAAAAAGTTGTTGGCAATAAGTGTGCGACAGCTATTAGCAAATTAGCGGCTAGTCTGGTGTGACAATCTGGGTATGCGGCATATGCATTTATATGTATTTTGTGTCGCTGAATCCAAATCCGAGTCAGAATTTCGCGTCTGGACTTCGACATAACCTTAAAAAACTGAAAAACCTTTGTATATAGAATCCTGATCTGGGCGTGCGATATATGATTTAACATGTATTTTGACCTTCTTAGGCCGAATCCAAAGTCAAAATTTACAATAGACGTCTAAGTTTTGACTTAACCTCAAAAAACTCGAAAAATTTTTGAAGCCCCAAAAAATAATAATGGGGGCCATGATCGGGACATGCGATATATGTTTGTATATGTTTTTTGACCTTCAAAATCTGAATCAGTTATCCCCATTGTAACTTTTCTGGGACCTCTTGTTAAAAACTCTTTAAATCAAAAGGATCGATAGGCCGAGCTTTTGCTGTCCCTGTGTGAACTGAACACCTAGATCAAGTCAGCATTTGCCCTTTTGCTCTATGTTTGTTTTCTGTCCGCACTGAGCTGGCCTTGCGACACCGTTATTATTTACCGCCCCAGTCAAACTCCTTTTTGTTACATATTAAATATTATAAGAAAATTTTCATAGAAAATACAGGTTAAGCAAAATTTCGTATGAAATAACATAAAGTCAAATTTTCCATATGATATGAAGTTAACTCACATAACATATGAAAATTTCATTTGAAAAATTTTGTTCTATACCCTCGGCCTGGTGGAATGGTCTGGCTGGACCATCGAACATTTACATGCATTTATATGGGAAATTTGCGTTTTAAGCGTTGCATAAACACACGATTATAAGTGATAAATATTTATTATTTTCAGTTTTTCTTTTTTGTTATGTCTTAAGCATGTGTTGAGCTAGCCGTTAATAAAAAAAAATCTGAAAAAAATTTGGAAATTTAAGAAAAAATTAACTTTTCTTTTGGTTTATTGTTCTGCTTTTACTATGAAGTATATGAATAAATAATACTTATGAATGATATAATTAATAATAATTTATTCGATTGGCATGCTTCGGAAACAAATATAATCAACTTAGGAATGTTGTTGACAAACATTTTATACAGAAAAACCGAGTTTTGCGATTTGTTTTCTCGTTTTCGCTATGTAAACAAATATTACAAAGTTTTGACGAATGCAGCTAATGCCATGACATCAAGCATATTATAAAACCAGTCGAACGCTACAGTCAGGTGCTGACTGTCGAAGGCCATGGATTATCATGGTATACCTTATATCATTTATTTTGCGTAATATGTAAATTTCGCATTATTTGGATTATTATTAAGCATGTGTGCCGGATTCGAAGACCAATTATGTTAACAGTGTTCGGGTTCGATTGCTGCCGCGGTGAATGTGTGAAATATTTTTTTCGTCTTTCTTTTCCTTTTAATAATTTAACAGCTTAACAAACAATAATTTTTTAATTTTTTGGTACGCAACATATTTAATTAGAACACTATTATAAATGTTGCCGAATGTTGCACAAATCTGACAGTTGCGTATGTGTGCCGGCAATTGATGTGTGTTAGAGCGGGACGCCGAAACGTAAATGTGCAAATGCAGACATGCATGTATCGGCGTCCCGCTCTAACTTTCGTAACATATTGATTGTCTTAAATATCGCATAAAATATGAAATTTTATTTTTGAAAACTATTTGTATTGGTATTTAATTAAATAACTGTAGTTTTCCTTTTAGCTTATAAGAATAAAAAAAATAACAAAAAAAAAAAAAAAAATAATAAAATAATAAAAATGAGAAGGTGGACCGGCCGCGCATGGGATTTAAACTCATTCCACGCACTTATTAAATCTGTAAGGACCGCTGTCCGCCACTCTAACCACTAAGCCACCGCCCCATTTTTCGTTCGATCGGCAAAGTTGCATTCTGAGCTAATTCTGTTACCATTCTATGCAAATTAAAAGTTTTGTTATTAAATGCTGTGTGCCCGACGCTAGTTTCAAACTTCGGTATGATGCGTAAATTGGGTCTTAATATGGGCATAAGTATACGTTCAAATTGAGTTTAATTCGCATCATATCTCCCTTATTTTTAGTCCGATTTAAATGAAATTTTCAGAAAACACCCGTGGAAAGGTATTTGTCATGTGAGATGTACAACTATGGTTGTTGGGTGTATATTGTGAATTTTTAATAGTTTTTACTGATTTTCAACTTTTGTTGTTGGGTGTATATTGTGTATATTAAACCGTTATTACTGATTTACAGAGGCGGGAAAGGGCGTGACCAAATTTCAAAAAAACTTTGAAACACCTGGATATACACAAATGTTGTCACAAAATTTTATGGCTCTAGCTCTTATAATTGCTGAGATCCAGGCGTTCATACAGACGGACAGACAGACAGACAGACAGACATCAATAGACTCGGCTGTTGATACTGATTCAAATTATATATAGTGTTTATAAAAAGGCGAGAGTCCAGCGACGTGTTGGCCGCTTGCACGTAAAATGGGAAACCATCTGGTCCATGCAGTCAACACCTGCTTTGTTTATATTATTACAATAAATCGCTTCTGGTTTCATCAATGCACCTTGGCAGTCTTTCGTGTAGTGAACGGCGGAAACAAGATTTACTGCCCTATTTTTCATCGGAACATAGCTATAAATTGAAACTAAGTTCTCGTTGAATCCAAAGAGAGTTGAAAGGACAGGACGTTTTGAATTTTTCCGCATTTCATCAGTAACAGCGTTTATTTGACGGAATTGTGCCAACGCATGCAATAACATTGCTCGCAAGTTTTTTTACTCCTTCAAGAGTAGTGAAAAAGTTGTTGGCAATAAGTGTGCGACAGCTATTAGCAAATTAGCGGCTAGTCTGGTGTGACAATCTGGGCCGATATTTATGCGTCGATGTCGAAGATTATATATATATTTAATTTCTTCACTCATTTTGATCACCAGTATATTATTTGCACAATGTTCACTAGTCAAGTGGCGCCAAGAACGATGGATAGATGGATAGCTAATGAAATTTTAGGAAAAGTCAAGAAATTTCAAGTCGATAGCTCAATTAGAAGTATATTTTTTTTTTAATCAATATCGAAAACGGTCCATTCCAAACGACGGAGGGTTAAATAATGTTTTTATATTTATATTTTATTATATTTTATATTTTACATGTAACTAGCGCGGCAGCAGGTGATCGAAGATCCTCCCAATTTACTTTGTTACAAATAACATTGGGATCACATCCATTATAATCTTTAAATGGTTTGGAACCCATAAAATGCAAATTGTCCCTTATTTATCATTGCAGTCCAGCACGGATACGATCTTAGAGGCGTTCTGGCATAACACAGGCCCACAAAAAAAAAGTTTCATGATCTGGGTATGCGGCATATGCATTTATATGTATTTTGTGTCGCTGAATCCAAATCCGAGTCAGAATTTCGCGTCTGGACTTCGACATAACCTTAAAAAACTGAAAAACCTTTGTATATAGAATCCTGATCTGGGCGTGCGATATATGATTTAACATGTATTTTGACCTTCTTAGGCCGAATCCAAAGTCAAAATTTACAATAGACGTCTAAGTTTTGACTTAACCTCAAAAAACTCGAAAAATTTTTGAAGCCCCAAAAAAATAATGGGGGGCCATGATCGGGACATGCGATATATGTTTGTATATGTTTTTTGACCTTCAAAATCTGAATCAGTTATCCCCATTGTAACTTTTCTGGGACCTCTTGTTAAAAACTCTTTAAATCAAAAGGATCGATAGGCCGAGCTTTTGCTGTCCCTGTGTGAACTGAACACCTAGATCAAGTCAGCATTTGCCCTTTTGCTCTATGTTTGTTTTCTGTCCGCACTGAGCTGGCCTTGCGACACCGTTATTATTTACCGCCCCAGTCAAACTCCCTACCTGGCAATGTCCTTGAATTGGATCATACCTAGGTAATTGGAATTAAATTAACAAATCAAAATTACATAAGTGCACTCTCTCATTAATGAATTTGTTTGCGATTTGTATAACAAACTCGTGATACTTTGATCAAGAAGCTTGCATCAAAACCCAACACCATAAGATACAATTTTTTTTATTTTTTTTTATTATTATTTATTAAGTGGATTCTTCACTTACATCATAATATTGTATCCAAACATCACAGGGTGGAGAAATATTCTTAAGAATTACCAAATACTATATGAAAATAAGTAAAGTAAAAACATAAGTGAAAAGTTTTTACTGTTGTCCAATTGTCTTGCCGTTTAAGTCGCCTCAGAGGTCGGGCGGGGATAAGACGTCTTTCAAGAAGGACAGTTGGTTATTTATCGTAGTGCGCGATTTTGCATCACCTGAATACGTTTATCATTAGATTTGGCTGCGATTCCCCAAATGTGGATCCCGTATAACCATATCGGTACGATACAGTGCGCATACTCAGCTCTTTTGCACCTCAGCACACCTCTGTGACCACATTTCTTTACTGTGTTTTTGAGATGTGGCCCAAAGGTGAGCCGTTTATACAGGGTTATACCTAGATATGTTGCTTGCAGCGGCTGATTCAGGGTAACTCCTTCTAGCCGGATTGGAGGGGTGTTCGGGATGAGCGTTTTCAGTGTGAAGCATGGATTTGTTGTTTTTAGTGGGTTTATTTTTAGGTTCCACCGCTTACACCAGGCTGCCAGAGTATTAATATATTCTTGTAGTTCGTTAGCTGCCTGTCTGCTGCCCCTAGAGTTATATACAACTGCGATGTCATCTGCATAGGTTGCCATAAGAGCCTTGTTCGGTGCTTCCATGTGTTCGGGAAAGGGATATCAGCAGTGTACAAGGAATATAGTAGTGGTCCGAGAACACTGCCCTATGGGACTCCAGCTCTCATTGGATATATAAAAGAGTAATTATTTCTCACCGTGATTTTAAATTCTCGTTCTTCCAGATATTACTTAAAAATACAGAAGTAGGGCGCAGGTAGAAGGGTCTTTATCTTGCATAATAATCCAACATGCCATACTTTGTCGAAGGCTTGTTGCATATCTATAAAGACAGCGTACTCGCAGTCGTCAAAAGCCTGTAATATATGTTTCACCAGTCTGTGGACCTTTTCTATAGTGCCGTGTCCCTTTCTAAATCCAAATTGATGATCCGGCAAGATATTACCTTGTCTTATATTGTCGTTGATCCGATTGGCAATAAGTCTCTCCCATAATTTGGAAAGGGAAGGTAAGAGGGTTATAGGCCTATACGACTCAGGATCAAGTTCTTGTTTCCCAGGCTTGTGGATCATCAAAATAACAGCCAGTTTCCACTGCCTTGGGAACACTTGGATCCTTAAAATAACATTGAATATTAGTGCTATATAAATTATCGCTTTTATAGTTAAAACTTTGAGTGTGGCATGGCAAATCCTGTCAATTCCTGGAGCTTTATGTTTGGCAGTAATTTGATTATTTCAGATATTTCTTCTATCTTTATTGGCTTAATAGACCAAGACATCTGCAATGGCATTTGTAGGTACTGGTGAGTCTCTCTTATTTGCTCAGCCGTGGTGAAGTCATAAGGAGTGAATCGATCCTCTAGCCTGTTCTACTTCAGTTTTTGCAATTTCCCCACCTGGACACCGTACGGTTACCCATCGAAGTGGTTGTCGTTTAAGCGCTTTTGTGCACTTCCACAGCGAATATTTTGCATCAACGGTATAGTCTATGGAAGATAATTTTTCCTCAAAGAAATCACTTCTGAGTTCCCTTAAGATGATTTTGAGTTGCTTTGCTGCTCGGTTCCACAAAATTCTGGATCCTGAATTCGAATTGCTCTTCTCCGAAGACGTTTTTTAGTTCTGATTAGTTCTCTGGCCTCTCTTGTTAGTACAATACCATAACTTCTGGGGCCTGTCTCAGGCTCAGACGGCGCAGAAGCAGAAGCAGTTCTATGTATATTTTGCGTTAGAATGTCTTTTGCGTTCTCGATGTCTTCCTTAGAGCTCAGAACCGCATTTAATTGAAAAGAGTTTTCCAGGCTGTTTATTAACCGAGAGCATGGCCTAACATCGGCACCTTCTGGTTGTAGAGTGCCAATAAGGGCAATGCAGGTAGGTTTGTGACTGGTGACTTGTGGGTATCTAGTTGGTGAACCTGTTGTAAGGATACAAGCACCTCTGGCTGTAATGGCTTCTGCTAGTTGTCGACCCCTGGGTGAATTGTACGTATCACCCCATAGCCGATGTCGGGCGTTTCAGTCCCCACCAACTAAATACCTTTGGCCACAAGAGACAAGTATGTCACTAAAGTGCCTTTCTTCAATTCTATTTGTTGGTGGACAGTATATCGCCCTAAATTCCAAATCTCCCAGCCCGGTAGAGACCTTAACTAAAGACATAAAGAATAGTTGTCGTTTCGATAAGTCATTCCGGGAAATGACGAAGGGAGCTCCTCACCAGTAGTGCTGCTCCTCCCATTCCGTGGTTATGGCTTGAAGGTTTGTATGCGGGATAAAAGCTATACCCATGTATCTTAACTGTGTACCCTCTGTTGAGTCTGATTTCGTTTAGGAGTAGAATGTCAACGCAGTTGTTGTGTGCGAAGAGCTCAACTTCTCTGGCTTAACCTGAAATGCCATTTACATTCCAGATAAGAATCTTCACAGGTTTCATTGTGATGGTAAAGCGATACTATGGAGTTATAGAGCCGATGTATCCCCAGTCCGTTCTTCAGAATATTGGCCATTTCAAAAACCATTTTTTCCAGCCGTTCGAGCCGTTGACTATTCAGCAAGTTTTGTTGTTGTTGCTGCTGCTGTAGCCACGACAGGAATTGCTGCTGTTGTTGCTGTTGAAGCTGTAGCTGCCAATTCATAAATTGTTCCTGCTGATGTGCCAATATTGACTAAACGTCAAGCGTGTGTTGCTGTTTAATATTATTATGTAGACGAGGCTGGGCTGTTGTATTGCAATAGCTGCGTAGGACAAGCTCTGTCTTTGCTGAGGTTGTTGCTGGTTTGTTTCACTTTTATCTAACCTGGCTTGCTTAAGTTGTTGTTTCTTTATAGTACCTATTGATACTATTGATACTCCTGGTACCACTGGCAACCTTTGTAACTTGCCGTGTGATTTCCTCCACAGTGTATACAGATAGGCTGTTGATCATTGGGAACCACGCATAACTTGGTTAAGTGATTTTTACCACAGCGAGCAGAATTGGGATGACGACAACAGTATTTAGCTGTGTGGCCGAATTCCTGACAACGTATGCATTGAGCTATTTTCCGATGATTTACGCATTCTTTCTACCGGCACTTTTTGTCGACATAGTGTGTTAATATCGTATATGTGATTAATTTTTGCACGTGGCTTTATATTAATGAAGAATATATTAAGTTTTTCTTTTCTATTACTCCTGGATCTTCGGTTATGTACTTGAAGAACATCAAAGCCATATATTTCAAAGTTGGCTATAATTTCGTTGGTTAGGGATCTATGGTGGAGGCCCTTAACTACTATTCTGTGAGGCTTCTCTTCCTTCATTTGATACGTGTGGAATTCAATTCCCAAACTATCCAAAAGATTAACAATGGCTCTATAAGTATCAGCGTCTATGGAAAATATTCTCACTGTTTCCCCTTAATTGACTTTAACTGTTAAATTACCTAGGCTAGTGACCTCCGTAATGAGCTCAAAGAGATCATTAAGGTTGGTAAGGCTCAGTACTTTTTGCGGTGGTTTTGATTGTTTATAAGAATTCTGCTTATCAGTATACAGTTGGATATCTCATTTGGTACAGAGTCCTCATTGGGAATATTCGGAGCGACCGATGCACACAAGGTGGCAGCGGCGTCATTACAAACTCGTGGAATTTCCATACCATCACTGGTTTCGTCCAATTCCATGTCTAGCATGGCAAACCTATTGTTTGAGTTTGCCTTCCTAATTGTTGCTGAATATGGCTCCAGCTTCTTGTCTCTGACAGCTCTTTCAGAGCTATTGTTGTGTGTTAAATTTGTCTTCCTCTTCCTCTCTTTCGTCAGAAGTTTTTGCGAATCAGACAATCTAGTAGCAGCTTTTTCGCTAGAGCTCGTCCTACTGATTGCTGCAGTTGTTGTCGATGTAGTATTGCATGTAGCACTTGTAAATGTTATCGTCGTAGTTATTATGCTTAGGTTAACAGATTCAGTGCATGAAAAGCGTTGATTATTCAATAACTCCATCCTGATATCTAGTGGAGATTTACCAGCTACTTGCCGCATTCCTTCATAACCAATCGGCTTATTACTAAGCTGAGAGTTAGAAGTTTTGTCGTTCGTATCCATTTTACAGTTATTAATCCGGTCTATTTTACCAATAAGCGCGTTGCTTATTGCCTCTCTTGTGCGGTTACGCGCGGAGTGAGGGGTAAAGCTTTGCCAGTTATATTTTGGTGTTGTGGTCTAACTGACGACACTGCGAGAGACAGCGTCCGAAAAAAGTATGCTATTTTTAGCACACGCAGAGTGCACAGCAGATCAACAGAATTTCGTTTATCCGCGACACAACCGATCTCATTGAGAGCAGATTAGCAACTTATAAGATACGTATAATAAATATATCCGTATAATGGCTAGGAAATGATACACGTTCCATTTAATCAGGTAAATAAGGAAACAGTAAGAGTAGTGGTATATCATTATCGATATAAGCCGAAGTCTAAAATATCCCACTTATTCTTCACCTCTTTTGTCTCCTTACACTACCAGATTAGAGTCAAGTTTAGAACGGTCTTCTATCCCCGCTAATTATTACAAGCCCTTTCCCTTGGCTGTGGTTTCGCTAGATAGTAAACAGGGACTTACTGACACAAATCTCTCTGTGCGCCTAACTAGCCGCGCGCCTGGCGGCTAGGTCAAGTGGGGGAGAAAGCATCTGCAGTGCCAGTGGACACTGTACGGTTTACCGGTAGGAATCCAAGGAGGATTCGCCTCTGGCAGGACACCAGATGCCCCATGGCAGAGCTGTGTCCATCATACCAGACCGTTGCACCAAATAAGGCACATGGCATTATGAGTCTGGTGCGTAGACTGAGTCCCCAGTACACACGCTGCACGCGTGCCAATGCCCCACAACTCCAGTCAGCCGATCACGTAACGACGTGATATGCAGAAGAACACTCAACTGTGACGCCGAGGTACCGGTATTTATCAGCATACCGAAGACCTGCTCCTGCAAACCGTACCGTAGGGTGCCTACTCGGGCCAAAGTGCGCCTTCAACAGCATGATCGCCGTCTTGCTGATGGAGACGGCAACGCCGAACTCCGCTCCCCATGCTGGAACAACGGACATGAGCTGTTCGCCTTTCGACTCCAGTTCGATTCCGGTACGACCCTCAACGAAAAGCAACAAGTCGTCTGCAAACGCGATGAAACCACGGAGCGGCTCCAAATAAATGGACCGCTGATGGAACCCTGTGGGCAACCTCGTGTTACCAGAACAGTCACTTTACCATGCCTGCTGACTAAGCTTGCGCTCCTGCCAGAGAAGAAGCTTCTTCACAATCTAGCTTCTCGGCAGACGGAGTCGATGAGTCGTCTCATGCAGACATTCCACTCCACGTGATCGAAGGCTCCTTTGAAGTCCACGAAGATTCCGAGCACATACGTATATTGACGTGAGCTGGCAGCAACAGTGCTCACAGTGTGTCTCCAAGCATCCTCAACGCAGCGTCCTTCTCGGATTTCAAATTGCCATCTGTTTCTATCGGGTAGAACATCCTTCAATCGGTTCACCATGATCGCCTCCAGCACTTTTAAAAAAACTGGCAGCAGACAGATACTGCGATAAGAAGCAGGATGACTCCCGTCCTTATCCGGCCCCTTAAGCAGTGCCGCTACATGATGGCCCTTCCTCTTCTGATACAGCTGGAGTACAACGCTGTCATGTGCCTGGGGGGCACGCCACACCGCCTTGAATATAACCCCGGTGGTACCGTCCACCGTCCACCATCTACCTTAGAGGCTTCGAGCTGCGGTGGAATCTCATCAGGAATTACAGTGGGTGCCAAAAACTCCGAAAAAAAATCCGAAGAAGAGCACCCGCGCAGTCGTGCCAGGATACATACTATCTGCCACCTGATCGAAGACAACCGAGTTCGGTTGCCTGTTTGCAGCCACGGCAAATCCTAAAGACTTGCCCCCATGGATCGTTCTTGTTCTCTCCCACGAATCGCCTCCAGGTATCCTCCTTGACCTTCAGAATGAGCTACTTGGTCTGAGCTGATATCACTCTTAACTCAGAGGCAAGTTGCCCAGCATCGTCGCTTGCGCGCGAACGAGCGGTCTGAAGCCGCCGCCTTCAGAAGAAGAAAGTTCGGCAGTCCACCAAACTATCTTCCCTACGGTCTTGGGTCGTCTGCGTCCCAGCAATTGGTCGCACACAGAGTGCAAGAGCGAGCGCACTGCAGAGAACTGGGCATCCAACGGCTTGTCGGCGAATTCGTCCGGAAGTTCCGAGGCCAATTCTCTCAGCTCATCCTCAAATGAGCGCCAGCGTGCAGCGGAGATGTTCCAGGATGGCACAGGAGCAAAGCTCTCAACTGTGTTTGCTGGGTCTGGCGTAACCACAACATTGATAATGTTGTGATCACTAAGATCCCATTCATCTACTCTCCAGTCGTACGTAGCCCACGTACATGCTGCATCGTTGACGAGTGTCACATCGATATCACTACGTGCGGGAGTCTCAAATGTAAACGCGTCACACGGCACATTAAGCAATCCGGCTCGACATCCCTGAATCCAGTCAGCCAGCAGCTCACCCCGTTAGTAGTTAGCTGATCCTTGAGAGCGCTCAGAGAGTTTGCTAAACCACATGAGGGATACTGCATTTGCGTCAAGACCAAAGATGACAGGCGTGCGGCTGGCTAAAACCAGCACTGCATCCAAGTACGCAAGGTACTGCTCGAGTCCGATGTTGAATTGGCAGGACACGGAGCATAGGAAGATTGAGCCAAAACTTCCAGTAACGCTCACGCATACTCCGAACTCAGTGACAAGAGGCTCTATCGGCATACAGATGGCAGCAACGTTGTCCACGAAGACGGCGGCCTTTCCACGACTGTCCGGGAACACACGTATCCCAGATGGGATTCCTGTGCTCCTTCCAGCGACGTCTACATAAGGCTCCTGCACCAGTGCGAAAGTGTGGGCAGAGTCGGGTGAACGGACTCCGAGCTCGATGGTGGAAGCTTGCCATACTTTGCTTTGCTTGGAGGAAGCTAAACATTAATGTCTAGCCTGCACACTCGCAAGCATGGCACCGTATATCGGGCACGTCGCCGACAGCATGGAATGTGCCGAAGGTAAGCCCTTGAAACGGCAATTCCGGCAGTCCACCGGATTAGCACAGTTTGCCACGGTGTGGCCGCACTGACGGCATATAGTCTCCCTGTCCCTACCATAGCCTTTGTGGTCAAATCCAACGCACCTATGACAAGCATAAGTGTGGACGAGCGACCGGCATCGGTAACTAAACCACTTAATGTAGACCCGTCCGGTCTTATCGAGTGTGTTCAGCGCCTTGAAAGCCACTGGGGAGATCTCCTCCTTGAAGTATTTTTTATACAACTCCTACATGAATTCCTCAGGCAGTATCTCAGTGTCCACATCGAACAACTGGACCTTCAGAGTTGGAGCATACGCGAGAGCTCCTCCGTGGACAACAACGGCGTTTGGCGGCGGCGGGGGCATCATTCCTGCTTCAGTTTGCGCGGCTCCTGTGTGACTTTCTCTTCCAAAAGCTCCACCGTATTTGAGGAGCGCGTTTCGCAGGCCCAACGACGTGATGAGCTCACCATATCGCTAAACAGCCGCGAAAACTGCGCTCGCTGCCTTGGGACCCATCCCTCCACGCACCACGGCTGCTTTGACCCGACACGAACCATCAGGGAAATCACGCTATCTGGCGGATATGCGACGTTTTAACGCACAGCTGATGGGTAGGCACAACACGCGCGTTGTGCTAACGGTAAATGCACCGTAACGGCGGCTCAGAAAAATTCGGTTCTCGAATGTGTCAACAGTGAGTCTTCGCAGCCAGTGACGCCAAAAATGCCTACCAATTTAGCACCTGCTATAGCCTCAAAACCTGTGTATGCTTCACCCAGGGCAACAACCACTGCTTCTTTATCAGTGGTGCCCAAGCCTCTTGTAGGGATTCCCCCGAGGAAACAAATCTTTGTTTCCAGGCTTGCCCCTGATCTAACATCTGATGATGTTATGGCTTTTATTCAAGTCAAAATACAAGCCGCTGAGATTAAGGTGGAAAAATTTAAGTTCTCTTATGAACGGGACGTATCATACTTTAAACTTTGTGTCCCTAACGAATGCTTTGACCACATATGCACGCCTGATTTTTGGCCAGCTAACATCGTGGTTAAAGAATTCGAGGCAAAGAAGAAAAAGAATCGGCCCCCCATTAAACTTACTTTACCAAACCAGACCACTGCGCCCAATAAGACGACAAAAAACTAAACTTTTACCTTTCTTTCTCCAATCAAAATGTAAGAGGCCTTCGTAGCAAACTTTCAACTTTCTTTCTGAATAGTCTTTCATTTACTTTTCAGTTTTTGGTGTTAACAGAGACTTGGTTAAAACCGGAGATCCTAAGCTCCGACGTTTTACCAAGTAAGTACACTATTTACAGGCGTGATAGAACTGATCGACGTGGTGGTGGCGTTCTTGTTGCAGTAGACTCCACCATTACATCAGATTTTATACAGCCGGAGGTTCAATATGATATTGAATTTATTTGTGTAAAACTACACCTTCCCGGCTTTTTCTTATATATAACCTGCTCATATATTCCGCCGTCATCGGAATCATCAGTCTATTCGCAGCATTTGCAATTAAGACTGTATTTAACCTGTTAGCAGACAGGGATCAGTTCATAGTCCTTTGGGACCTTAATATTCCTGATTGCAATTGGACACCTAGTCCTGAGGAATATTCTCTATTGCCTTCCGAGCAGCACGATCTTTTCGATGGACTGTTTGATATGTCATTGTCGCAGGTCAATCATGTTCTTAACTCCATGAAAAGATCGCTGGATCTATGTTTCGATTCTGATCCATCTAAGGTAATTTTAAATAGGGCCCAACCCCTCTCTGTACCTGAAGAGCCTTCCCATCCCACCCTCGAAGTCAATTTCGATTCGGGATATTATTCTTTGACTAATAGTAACACTAATAGAAAGCGTGTGCGCTGTTTCAGAAAAGCAGACTTCCTATTATTAAATAACCTTATTTCTAACTTTGACTGGTCTAATCTTCACCTGTGCACTGATATGGCAGTAGCCATAAAAGTCTTTTATAGCACGATTAATTCATTTTTTGATATATGTGTTCCGAGATTCTATCCGACAGCCTCAAATAAACCCCCGTGGTTTACAAAAGAGCTGTCACGCCTAAAGAATTTAAAGAACGCCTTATTTAAAAATATAAACTTAAACACTCTTCTTTAGTCTTTTCTCGCTATTTAACTGCTCGGTCAAACTTCACCGTGCTTAACGCCAAGTGTTATAAAACAGTTTTATAATTTTGTTAACATGAAGCGTAAATCAGCGGTTTTTCCATGTAAATTGGAATTTGAAAATGCTATTGCAGGCACGGATCAGGCCATGGCCGATATGTTTTTTCAAACTACTTATTTACCTGCCACCCATAATACTCAGTCATATCCTTATAATATCCCATGTTCGAATGGTATCTTCACTCCACTTTTGAATGAAAGTTCAATTGCTAGGGATCTTCACTTGGTTACACCACTTTACTCGCCAGGCCCCGACGGAATTCCCGCGTGCGTACTACGGTTCTGTGCTAATTCCCTGAGTAAGCCATTGCTAAAACTATTCTCGCTGTCCTTAGAAACTTCTCTTTTTTCTTCTATTTGGAAGGAATCATTCATTATTCCCTTACTCAAAAAGGGCAGCAAGTCGGATGCAACTAACTATAGAGGCATCTCTAAGCTATCGGCCATACCTAAATTCTTCGAGAATGTCTTAACCCCTTACTTGCAACACTTTTGTAGATCCATCATTTCCCCTTGTCAACACGGATTCATCAAACGTCGTTCAACTACGACAAATTTACTTGAGCTGACATCCTTTGTAGTACAGGGATTTCAGCAAAATCTTCAAACTTATGTCATTTATACTGACTCAGTAAATCATTCCCTCCTTGCAGAAAAGCTTAAACTTCTTGGTTTCTCGCCTAAACTTCTTAGTTGGATTGTTAGTTATCTGACTGACAGAACCCAAATGGTACTTTTTAAGGATTGCCTTTCAAACCCACTTCATGCCACCTCTGGTGTTCCTCAAGGGAGTCATTTAGGTCCCCTTCTATTCACTCTTTTCATCAATGACCTTCCGCTTGACATACGATCTGCTCGCACTCTTATGTATGCAGATGATGTAAAGCTGTGTTTTCAATTTAAAGATGCCTCTGTCACTCTTACTTACAAGCTGACCTAAATAGTTTTCAATCATGGTGCCGTGCAAATTTATTAATTCTGAATAGTTCTAAATGCAAGCTGATGACATTCTACCGAATCAGCCCTGAGTTGGTATCCTATACACTTTGTGGCTTTGCCTTAGAAAGAATTGCCTTAGTTGACGATCTTGGTATCCGTCTGGACCGTAAACTTAAATTTTCGGAACATATTTCTACAATGGTCAATAAGCCTATGGGAATACTTGGCTTTATTAAGCGATGCTCTAAGGAGTTTGACGATCCTTATCTAACAAAGACCCTTTATACCTCACTTGTTCGTCCAATTTTGGAGTACGGATTATGCGTTTGGTGTCCTCAGTACTCGATTCACAGGGACCGCATTGAATCCGTGCAAAAGAACTTTTTAATTTTCGCCTTGCGAGGTCTCATTTGGGATGTAGATATAAGACTTCCTCCTTATACAAATAGACTTAGATTACTTAATTTACCGTCCTTAGCTAACCGTAGAACTATGCTTGGTGTAGTTTTTATGAATAACCTTATCCAGGGGGACGTTGAGAGTGTTGATCTGGTTAGCCAGTTAAACTTCGCTGTCCCATGTAGAATTACCCGTAATTACTTACCACTAACTCTTCCTAATTGTAGATCGAACTATGCCTTGCATGAACCATTCAGGGTATTATGTTTTGATTTTAATACAAGGTGCAATTCAAAAGTTCCAGGACTTTTATTAAAAAACGAATATTATTTGTTTTTTTTTTTGAAAAATTTATTGGTCGCCTTCAAAATAGTCTCCTTCCGCCTGAATACAACGTTTTGCACGATCAGGAAGGTTATCGAATGACTTTTTTAGGTCATTTGTCGATATAGCGTTGTGGATGGCGGTCGTCGCCTTTTGGATGGCATCAACGTCAGCATAGCGGTTTCCTTTCATGGCCAAATGTAGTTTTCCGAACAAATAAAAATCGCAGGGTGCCATATCAGGCGAATAGGGTGAATGGTTGATGATATGAATACGATTTTTTGTCAAAAAATCTGTCGTGAGTGTCGAACGGTGAGACAAATCGAGCACAAACCTTTCTGAGGCCCAAATTTTCTGTCAAAATACGATAAATCGACGTTGCGGATATTGATAATTCCGATTCCATATATTTAAGCGATGATTTCGGCTCTTTTTTAATGAATTCACGCACAATGTCCGTGTTTTTTTCGTTCACAACATCTTTTGGCCGGCCCGAACGTTCGTCGTCTTCCAAGTCCTCCCGTCCCTCTTGAAACCGTTTAAACCACTCGTGAATACGGCTACGGGATAGACAATCATCGCCATAAACTTGTTTCATCATTTGATGAGTTTCGGTAAAAGTTTTACCAAGTTTAAAACAGAACTTAATGTTGGCTCTTGTTCGAAGCTCATTTTCCGATCGACACTGCAAATGTAATGTCACATGTATTGCGATATCTCAGCTGTTATACAAGTCAGCTGTTATATAAATTTTATACGACAACCCTGAAGAATACACCACTGAGGGATAACAATTTCAGACAGATGACGCCACTAGAAGCCGCGTGGTTTAAAAACTCCTGGAACTTTTAAATTGCACCTTGTAAGTTGTTTGTATTGAAGTGATAACCAATGGGTTAATTTAAAGCTCACGCTTCGAACACAAGCTTCCCGTTTAAGCGAAGCTTTCACTCAATGCAAGCTTTCCCCTCTGCCACTGTTCCTAGTTAAGCATAGTTAAGATCTCTCCCTATTGTACTCTTTAGTATTAAGCAAGCAGTGAGTGTAAGCACACGCCGTGCAGAAATAAACGACACAAAAAGAAAATCACTAGTGTTTTTTACCTAAAACCTAGTTCAAAAACTACAACGAGAAGAACAACTACAGCAGCTACTACCACATCAAATCTGGATCTGTCCTCCTACGTTCTCAAGAGAACATTTTGGGCCTTCGAGCCGGAGAACTCACCACCACTTCGTTTTGATAGACCCAGATAAGTACAAACCTACATACATACAAGTGTTTTACATTCCTACAAATTGATCTACCTTCCTACAAACCTACATACAAGTGCTTTACTTTCCTACAAACTTACATATATGTGTTTTTATGTTCCTACATACCTACTGTACATACATACATACAATTCTGTTCCTCTAACATACAAGTGCCCTGCATATACACGTAAATCCAACACATATACATTTACATAGCTGAGACATCAAAGCTGCAAATGTAAGATGTTACATATGTGTTTCCTTAACATATGATCAAGCGTGAACCTTAAGTGAACTTTATACATAAGCGCCGCTAGATCAGCAGCGCTTGACGAAAATTGCGGTGCTTATATGCGCTGAAGCTGCATTTGCCAAGGGAACGTATACCCTTTAAAAATTAAAGTGGTTTTATGGGGTATATCCAACTTCAAAAACATAACAAATATTTGTTCTTTAATTTTGAAAAGCACATCCAATTTGTTTTTTATATGTATATGATAGAGCATTAATACCATATAAAGTAACGGATTTCCAATCAACTGTGAACTTAATACATAAGTGCCGCCAGATAAACACCGTTTTGCGAATATTACGTTACTTACGTGCGTTGGAGCTGCACTTTTCAGCAAGGGAACGAATACCCTTTACAAATTAAAAATTATTCTTGGGGAATATCCGACTGAAGAAATATTAAAAAATTTTTTTTTTATTTTTGAAGGTCTATCCGATTTATAATATCCTTAACTAACGTATACCCTTTAAGATTTAAAAGTTTTTTGTGGGGTATATCCGATTTGAAAAATAATATTATTTTTTTTCCTTTCTTTAAATTTAAAAAAAAACATATCCTACTTGTAATATCATTTACTCTTTGATATTGTTTTTTAATTTTACACCATTTCTAAGATCGCTCATACAAAATAAAAGAAAAATTAAATTATCATCTTAAGTTCCTGTGACAGGCTGCTATGCCTATTGATTCCAGCAAGGCTTCAGCAGTTCGACTTTCCGTACCAACCATTAGACATACACGATCTAATTCGCTTCCTAATCCAAAATTAGAAACCGGTATTTCGTCAATCTTGAGAAAAGCCTCCACTCCTACTACCTCGAAACCTTTGCCAACTCGCGTACCTAAGTCTACAATCCAAAATCTACCAATTACAAGACCTGCAGCAAAAGAAACTTCATTGCTCCAGAAAATGGCGTTGTGCGAATTAATTACTGTCACTGACAAGCTAAGTCAATTCGAATCAAAGATAGCTACATCCCCTGATGTCTCGTTGTACACTCATAAGGTTAGATTAGAACAAGTTCGATCCTTATGGGAAAAAGTTGAAACTGCATATGAACGCTGTTCAAATGCACTGGCAGGTGAAAGTGCAAATCCAGACGACAGAATTACCATGCAATCGAAATATGATTATTGTTACTCAGTGTATGAGCGATGTGCGGCTCAACTGGGTGAACTTGTCGAACGCGCATCATCCATAAATACTACGTTTACGCAATCACCAGTCTTGTCTTCTACCCCTCGTGGCTGTAACCTTCCACCGTGTGATACCGAGATCTTTAAAGGCGATTATCTAAAGTGGCCGACTTTCCGTGACTTGTTCACAGCTATCTACGTCAATAATCAAAGATTATCTCCAGTAGAAAAACTATTTCATTTAAACTCTAAGACAAGTGGAGAAGCTAATTCCATTGTAGCTAAGTTCCCCCTCACAAATGATGGTTTCGCTTCCGCTTGGAATGCACTACAAGAACGCTTCGAAAATAAACGTCTTCTGGTCAACAGTCAACTAAAAATTTTGTTCAATCTATCCATTGTTAACCATGAGTCTGGTTCTGCCTTAAAAGAGCTCCAGAGCACAATCCAAAATTGTTTGATTGCATTAGAGCATTCCAAGATATCCACAAAAAATTGGGATTGTTTGTTAGTTTACCTCTGTTCGTCAAAACTGCCCAAACTGACTTTATCATTATGGGAACAGTCCTTAGCTAACAAGGTTGAAATACCCTCCTGGGAGGATATGAATACTTTCCTTAGCGAACGTTACCGAACGTTAGAGGCAATCGAGGATGTGAGAACCTCCGCCTCTACATCCTCCCATCCAAAGCAACCAAAAGGTCAGTCTACAACGACAAAATTAAATTCTTTCGAATCCAAAGTCAATGCTAAGGTCAGAACATGTGACCTTTGCTCTAATGAAAATCATCCGATCCGCTTATGTCCTCATTTTCTACAAATGAAAGTGTCTCAAAGAGAGGCATATATTAAACAGAAAAAACTTTGTCTCAATTGCTTCGCCAGAGGGCATCAGCTGAGAGATTGTCCCAGCTCTCACAACTGTTTTACGTGTAAAGGACGTCATAACAGTCTCCTACATCGAAGCGAGTCTTCTACAAATAATCCAAGGTCAAATACAGTAACCAATGCACATGTTTCCCAAACAAAACAGTCCACTCCTACCACCAGCGAAGAATTTCAGAGCTATCTCGTTTCGCAACAACGTGAAGTACTGTTAGGAACTGCCATTGTAAACATCCAACACAAGGGCATTATGTATCCTGCCAGAGCTTTAATTGATTCAGGATCAGAAGGGTCGTTCATCTCAGAAAGACTTTTTAACTTGATCAAATTGCCTTTCCAATCAGTCCAAGCAAAAATATCGGGCATTAATAACGTATCGTCTCCTACACAGAAACTGTGTCAAGTTCATATATCCTCTCCTTCACGACCACGAATGCAAATCGATGCATCAGCATACGTATTATCGAAATTGGCAGGAAGGTTGCCATCCAACACCATTCCAAGGTCTAAATTAAGAAATATGCCAAACATACACTTGGCCGATCCAACATTTTCTCAAAGTGAACAAATTGACGTACTTCTCGGTGCTGATGTCCTGCCATCTATCCTTTTAAGTGGCGTAAAATCAAAAATATGTGGAACTCTTTTGGGTCAAGAGACAGTTTTCGGATGGATAATATCTGGTCCAGTGCCAAGCACACCATCTACATCCATCGCTTCCTACTCAACGCAAGTAGAGTACTTGCATGAAGAGCCCCTCGACAAGCTTCTCACAAAATTTTGGGAGGTGGAGGATATTCCTGTCCAGCCAACAACGGAAAATGATGCTTATTGCGAAGAATACTTTCAACAAACAACACATCGAGATAAATCTGGAAGATATGTAGTATCACTGCCATTTCGAGATCCACAGAATATTAACATAGGTCATTCCAGATCTATTGCATTGTCACAATTTTTAAAAAATGAATCACGACTTAATAAAAATCCTGAACTTAAAAAAGAGTACGATTCCATCATTCAGGAATACATTGATTTAAACCATATGCGGCAAGTCACTCCTAACAACCACTCTCCTAATTTCTATTTGCCTCATCATGCTGTCTTCAAGCCAGACAGCACTACAACAAAGGTCCGCGTTGTTTTTAATGCTTCCAGTAAATCGACAAATGGGGTTAGTCTCAACGATACCTTGTATCCAGGTCCTGTGGTTCAGTCCGATTTAACCTTGCAACTGTTAAAGTGGCGGTTCTTCAAAATAGTGTTTAATGCCGATATAACAAAAATGTATCGGCAGATTCAAGTTAATCCTTCACACACTCCCTACCAAAGAATCCTGTTCCGTAACCAAGAAGGTGTAATTTGTGATTATGAATTACAAACGGTAACCTTCGGAGTCAATTGCGCACCATTTTTGGCAATCCGTGTTCTTCAACAACTGGCGAACGAGATCCAATATAAAAGTCCTTTAGCATCCGATATTATACGATCCTATATGTATGTCGATGACATATTAGCAGGTGCACATTCTGAAGCAGTTGCAATTTCAATGATTTCTGAACTTCAAAATGCGCTTAGTTCAGCAGGTTTCCCATTACGCAAATGGACCTCTAACAAGAAAGCAGTGCTAGAACAAGTTCCAAACGATCATTTGCTACATGGCGATTTTTTGGACATTGAAGAAGTCAGCACGGCAAAAACTCTAGGCATTCGATGGAAAGCAACGTCGGATGAGTTTTATTTTGTTATTCCTCCAATCGCTTATCAACCAACATACTCAAAACGGGAAGTATTAGCCCATATTGCAAAACTTTTCGACCCAGCAGGGTGGCTCTCTCCCTTTGTTGTGCAAGCCAAAATGTTCATGCAGCAACTGTGGCTACAGGATCTGCATTGGGATGACTGCCTGCCGAACGATCTTCTCCAAAAATGGCGTGACTTCCTTGGTAGCTATAACCACCTGGGTGACATACGGATTCCCCGATGGTTAGGTTTTAGTCCACAAACAGAAATCCAATTGCACGGGTTTTGTGATGCTTCTCAACGTGCTTACGGTGCAGCAATTTACGTTCGGATCAAACACAAGAACGATATTTCATGCCATCTCCTTACAGCAAAGTCGCGTGTTGCGCCTGTGAAGACAATATCCTTACCCCGACTTGAGTTATGTGGAGCTGTACTTCTTACAGAACTTATTGCAGCCTGCCTTCCTCAATTGCCTCTGGAATCATATGAACTATTCTGTTGGACAGATTCGACGATCGTACTGGCCTGGCTAAGTAAGCCACCCTGTACATGGACAACCTTCGTGGCTAATCGAGTGTCAAAGATTGTTCAATCTACTTCTCCTACACAATGGCATCACGTTCAATCTGAAGATAATCCTGCTGATTTGACAAGTCGTGGCATGGTCTCCCAAGAATTAGTATCCAGTGACTTATGGTGGCATGGGCCAAAATGGATAAGGACACCGAAAAACCAATGGAGGATCTCAAATCAGTCACCGTTGGACATAATTCCGGAACAACGATCCATCAAAGCACATATTGTCACTAATATGACCTCACATATCGATCTTCTGGAACGATTTTCCGACTTGGGACGAGCATTGCGAGTTTTAGCCTATGTACTACGTTTTAGTACAAGGTCTAAGAAAGCTCATCAACCCTTTTCAAGTCAATTGGGTGCTTTAGAAATAAACAATACTCTCCAACACCTTACCAAAAGAACTCAGCGCTTGCATTACTCGATTGAGTACGATTGTCTCCTTCGACAGAAACCTATTCCTCCATCCAGTTTTTACTCAATCTGAATCCCTTTATTGACAGCAACGGAATCCTTAGAGCATGTGGTCGAATTCACTCGTCATCAGATTTGAACTATGATGAGCGTCATCAAATTCTGCTACCGTATTCTAGCAACCTTACAAGGCTATTAGTTCGTTTCTCGCATCGTATTGCACTTCACGGAGGGAATCAACTCCTTGTTCGACTTATAAGGTCCAAATATTGGATTCCAAAACTTCGGAATTTAGTAAAGGGCATAATTAATTCCTGTAAGGTCTGCGCTATCCACAAAAAGAGAATTCAATCTCAGCTTATGGGCGATTTACCCATTCATCGGACCACTTTTTCCAGACCGTTTACCTATACAGGTATTGATTTTGCTGGGCCATTTGAAATAAAAAGCATTATTGGTCGTGCATGCCGCATTTCCAAAGGATATGTTTGCGTATTCGTCTGCTTTTGTACCAAGGCCATCCATTTGGAACCAACTACTGATCTGACCACCGATGCGTTTCTTGCAGCTTTTACTCGCTTTGTATCCAGACTAGGCTCTCCATTGCAAGTACATTCCGACAACGGAAAGAATTTTGTTGGCGCTGCGAGAGCTCTCAATGATGACTTTCTCCACGCTGCAAAGGATCATATAATTTCAAAATTTGTCCATCAACCTCTCACTTGGCATTTTATACCCCCAGGCGCTCCTCATATGGGAGGACTTTGGGAAGCAGGAGTCAAAAGTTTTAAGGCCTTATTCTATAAATCTACTTCTTTTGCTAAGTATACTTTCGAAGAATTTGCTACTCTACTATCCAAAATTGAAGCATGCCTTAATTCGAGACCAATTTCATCGATGTCTGAAGATCCAACGGATCCATTAGCCCTAACTCCTGGCCATTTTCTCATTGGAGGTCCTTTATTATCTATAGCCGAACCTGAGATTAACGAGAAGTCATCTTCTATCATCAATCGCTGGCAACGGCTCAAAGCAATCCAACAATAATTCTGTGTTCGTTGGAAACACGAATATTTAAAGGAATTACATAAGCGTAATAAATGGCAAAGTCCAAAGAAAAACCTTGAAGTAAACGATTTAGTTGTTGTTAAGAAAGACAACCTTCCTATTAACGAATGGCGTCTTGGTCGCATTCAACAAACATATCCAGGAGCTGATGATCGAGTCCGAGTTGTAGAACTTCTCACTTCTAGAGGCGTCATCAAACGCCCCATCACCAAATTAATACTTCTTCCACTCCAAGATGAGCTCCTTTCATCTTTCAATGATCCAACTGCGAAAAACGAAAATTAATTTTCATACAAACACATCTAATTATTTTATTGTTTCTTTTCGTTTTATCTTCTTCCATACAGCCATCACTCATCCTTCATTATAAAACATGTCTCCGCGCTTTAACAATCGTGTCGAGCGCAGTCGAGGAACTAATTGCTTCCGATGCAGAATCTGCCGAGGTATTCACCCCCTGCGAAAATGTAGATCGTTTTTGCGGCTCAATGCCGAAAAACGACTGAGAGCTGTCCTCATCAACAAATACTGTGCCAATTGTTTGGCTCACGAACACTCGGAAGGCACGTGCAGAAGTAGAGACAAATGTCGCATTTGTCATCATAGCCATCACACTCTTCTTCACTTCCATGAGAAAGTCCGTCGGCGCTCCACTCCCATTCAATCGGCAACCCAGATCCAATCGCCATCTCTGACCACGCTGCTGGACCACCGCAATCCCAAATTGCTACCCACAGCGATCATTCTGATCGACAATGGAAACACTGTGGCCGAGACGCGCGCACTAATTGACCCGTGTGCGCCAGTGTCATTGATCGACGCATCCTTTGCGTCTGCAATGCGCTTACCAAGCCTGAATATTGGACAGGAAGCGGCGTGTACAGCAGTCATCCGGTCCAAGGCTTCTGATGGCTTCCGATTGGATGCGATATTGAAGCATGAGCATCCTCTGAGAATCCGTACACCACTCACAGTCGTCAATCCAGTTGTCAGGGAGCGTTTTGAAGGCCTCGTTCTGGCTGACGACAACTTCCACAAGCCGACCATCATTTCCATTGCCCTAGGAGCAGATGTATATTCCGACATCGCTAGGGAAGGCTTCCATGCAAACAGAGCTGGAGGGCCAGTGTCGCACTTCACTGATCCATTCAGCACATATGCTCCTGGACCGTTCCAGAAATTTCATTGTACCTTTTTCGATGGTATGCCAAGGTAGCAGGCTTAAACGAAAAGAAATGAATTTGTTAAGTCATTCCGCGGTGGTACCCTATGTGATGCATGATAACTCCAAATGATAACTACAAATGCCACGACACTTTAGTGTCGCGGAGATGAGCTCAAAGTTCTCATGTACCGGGTGATCTCGCTGCAATGCCGTCAGAATGTCGGGTCCGCTGTACTTGTCTTCTTTGCTTTGATGAGCCCTATCCATTTTAAGTCCGTCTGTCACAATCTGAGCGTCGATCACTAAAGGCAATCATGTCGGAAGGCAACCAAGTCTGGCTTATACGTCCCAGTCTCTCCCTGCAGACTTGGTTCAGCAATAAAGGCATGTCTCCGCTTCACAAGCCCCTGCTTGATCTTCGTTACTACACCGTTGTGTCTAGCCACCCTCCTCCCGTGCGTCCGATGACGCTTCTGCAGGATGTGGTTTAGTGTTTCGGGAGCACTACATCCTTCACGACACTGCCTTGCCAATTCGTGCTGACCTCTTGTGGTACGAGACCGCGTACGGAGGGCAATTATCCGCAGTTTGATTCCGTTCAGAAAAGCTTTTGCACTTAACAAACGCGTGAGCTGCCATGCCCATTCGTGTTGCGCACCATAACGGTTTGTTTTACGGAAACCGCGTGATGACAATAGTTCTAGTTCAGGCTGGCATCTATCTCGGGCCCTTTGTTGCTCTATATTAAGAAAGGAGATGGCTTCCACGGACTGCTCGAGGTGGGGCCATTTTATACTTTCCAAACGTTTTATTCGCAACATCGGTGCAATCAATCTTAAAGAAGGAATTCCGAGACCACCACTCAAGTGAAGTGCGTGGAAGAAAGCTACTGACACGTCCAACCGTAAATCTAACCATTTCCTAATGGTGACGCCTAGAGCCACACTCCCAAGGGTTAGCTTGTCATAGAGCTGGTGAACTAGGACTGTCTTCTGCTGTGGTTTCTCGCCGACAAAAGACCTAAGTAACCGGTCAATGACCATGTTAAAAAGTATAGGAGACAGAGGATCACCCTGCTTAAGATTCTTGCAGGAGTAAATGCATCTGAACTCCAATCTCTCCCTTTGAAAAAGGTGCTTCCGCCCCTGTACACGTTCTGTATGTAGTTGACAAAGCCTTTGGGTACACCACAGGTATTTTGGAAATATATAATCGCATCATGCGATATGGAATCTAAAGCTTTGCTGGCATCGAGGGTCCCGATGTATCAAGAGGTGAAGCGTTTGTGGTTGTCCCGTAGAACTAAGTCAACTATAGTCGTGTTATCCGAACATCCATCTGTAGGAAGGAACCCCCTCTGACGCGGTCCAGCTAACTGATGTGGAAAGCCGTGATGCCAAAATGGCGTTTAGTTGCCTAACCACAATGGTGGGACGGTGATCGGTCGAAAGTCTTGCGGCCCTGATGCCTTCTCCTTCATATGAAATGAAGTTAACTCACATAACATATGAAAATTTCATACGTAACATTTTTTTGTCAAATTTTCAAGGGTAAGTCAAATTTCAGATAAAATGAAGTTATATCGCATCTCATATAAAAATTGCATATGAAAAATTTTATACTTAAATGATGACGAGTCATTTCGCTACCTTTAAAGAGACTTATCAAGTCCCGCCGTTGAACATAAGGAATCTTTTTCACATCTGACTTGTTTTAAATGTTATAAATGGACAGTAGGAATGTCATGGATTATTGCTTATACGTCATTTGACTTAATATGATTAAGACTATTGAATCATATAAGTTAAGGCCCAAGATGTCATAGCTCTGTAATAAGAGTATAAGAGCGCCACACGCGCAAGTAGCGGAGAAAAACAAAAAGGGCAATATCATCACACGCGCAAATTCCAGAACAACAACAATATAACAACCTGGAATTCGCCAGCCAACAGCCGTGTGATCAGAAAAGTGCAACTTGTGCAGACAGCCACGTGCGCTGAGTATGCACATGCCAATCAGGTCACCGTGGGACAACGCACCATAACCGGACATGTGACACCAAGGCGTCAACGACCCTAAGCCACCGTGGGACCGTCAACAACCAAATGCAGCGGGCACCGGCCGAGACCACGGAAGCACCAATAGAAGAGCGCCACATAGGAACTCCACAGCGGAGGCTCATATTGCACCAACCGGCAACCAACGCCGGCCAACAGCAGCTACAGCGACAGCGGCAGCGACAGCGAACGCGGCCAATGACATCGAGGGAAAGCCAAGAACCAGCAGAGCAGCGGCAGCGTCAGAGCGACGCCTTAGGTTTGATGGAGTTTAACTTAACAATTGTAAATTAGTCTTAACTTGAACTTGTTAAATAAAACATTATTTTTTTAAACAAAAATAATCCTAACTTTTTAACTGGCGCCCGAGCAGGGACCTGGTAGAAGTTCGCGACGCGCAATGAAATAAATATCCTTGTAAAAGTTTCGGGTCAAAGCGGTAATCCTTGTGAACAGTAATAGTGATCCTTAAAGTGCGCAACAATTAGGCATTGCAATCGCCCCTAAGAGTTCCACTGAAATCCTATCAAAACGCGAGTCCGCAAAGTGTCCTTGTAAACGATCTGAGGTGCACGATAATTAGGTATTGCAATCGCCCCTAAATGTGTTACGGAAGTCTATAAAAATTCAAGTGCGCAAGGATCACCCGAAACCACGGAAGTGCCGCAAAAAACAGAACCACGAGTGCGCAAGTGTCAGTGAATTGACATTCGAACAAAAACCAGGATTCCAATAATCGCCGTGAACCCTCTAGTGTCCGTCCGGAGAGGCACGCGCATCTTCTAGAAGAAAGGTGTAGGGAAGGTACCCTAGTCACCCGAATCGCTGTCGCTGCAACGCGGGAAAAACGGGAAGCTGCCAACCTTACCAGCGCGGGAACACGCCGAAATGTTATTACTGTAAGCTAAATTTTTAAGAAACACAAATCAGAAACTAATAATTAAAAGCAAAGAAACGCAAAAACAAGTTAAAAATATATTTTAAAAAAGGAGTTTAAAAAATTCTCTCTCAAGAATTAAAGATTAGCTAGATACTTAAGACTTGAAAAACCCAATAAAAAAATAAATTAGGACAAGGAAAACTATTTCACAAGACAAATTCAAAAATTTCTATCAAATCAGTGATCTGGAAAATTTTGAATTTCCAATTATTCCAATTATTGTTTGCCGACTCTTGAAATTTTTCAATTACTGCTTTATCAACCCCTGAGTTTCCCTGAACATACCTTTATATTTGAACTCCTTTTCCTTTCCGGAAAACTCAAAATCCCTTTTACCTCTTTTACCCTATAATATAAAAGAAAAATTTTGAAAAAATATTTAAAGCTCCCTTCACCCAACAACATGCCAGACGACGAACTGTTAGCTAAACTAGGAGCCCTTGGTGGTCCCTCAACCTCTCCATCCTCTCAGGCTATACAAGCTAGACTCGTTACCCAAAAAGATGTAGAAAAGGTAGTAAACGAACTGCTATGTAATAATTTAGGACAGATGGTCAAAGAAGTTCTAAATCCTAATAAGGATTTCGCCGGCTTTCAAGACCAAAGCATTAGGCAAGAATTCCAAAACAAACTAGACGACTTAGACATACTTCCGGACATAGTTCGCATCCTTAGAGATTTCTCAGGATCAAAAAGCGAATTCAACTCATGGAAAAAAAGCGTAGAGAGAGTGTTAAAATTATATGAAAACCAGATCGGGTCCCCAAAATACTACGGGATCTTGCTGGCTATTCGGAACAAAATAGTAAGCGACGCAGACGCAGTTCTGGAGTCGTATAATACGCCCCTTGACTGGAAAGCAATTTCCAAATGCTTAACATCAAATTATGCAGATAGACGGGATTTAAAAACCTTGGAATACCAGCTGTATTCACCGTATACCATCAACTTTCCCTGATCCTTAATCAGATTGGCAGCCTCGATGCTTCACAAGAAACTATCCAAACCCTAACAGCCCTTTATAGAGACAAGGCTCCAGACGCATTCGTTAGGGGATTAAGCGGTAACCTATCCCAACTTCTAGCCATCAAGGAACCATACGATCTAGGACACGCACTCCATTTGTGCAGTCTTCTAGAAAACCAAAAGACCAGAAATTACCAGACCCCAAGGAATCTTATTTCGGGACGACAGCCCCCACTCCCACCGCGACAAAACTCTCCCCAGGGAAAACCCGCAGTTGCTAGGCAACATTTCCAACCAAATCTATATTACCAACCAAACCCAGGTACCCTCACCGTTTCAAAGAAACTCTATACCGCGCTTTCAACAAACCCCAATGGTGGCACAATACCTTAACCGCCAGGGACAAAACGGCTCGCCGCCAACCCCTCGTCCGCAATCCAAGCCAGTACCAATGGAGGTAGATCCGTCAATTCGATCACGCAATGTGAACTATATGAACAGGCCAAATTTTGAAGTAGCAGCGAAAAAAACATTAAGCATGGGCACAGTCCAAAATCCGAACAAGATGCAAAAGCAATTTAATATTCAGACAGAAACAGATACAGAACTACAACTAAACGGGGACGCAGACGAACAAGCTTATTACGAGGCTGCACAAACTGCAGACCTCGACGAGTTGCAGGGAGAAGCGAACTGGACGACGACCCAAATGACGTAATAGACACAGCGGAGTTACATTTTTTAGAGTAAACCGTTCCTCCTTACCATACTTTAAGGTAACAGCGGGGGACGGCAAAACGCTAAAATTTTTGATAGACACCGGGTCCAACCAAAATTACATACAGGCAGGACTGGTCAAAAACCCAAAACAAAATAAGAAGCCATTTTTCGCTAATTCAGTAGGCGGAAATATTGAAATCACTCACTACACTATCTTGAATTTATTTAACTTAAAAGACAAACCGCTGAAATTCTTTTTGCTTTCCTCCCTGAAAACATTCCATGGCATATTAGGGAATGATACACTTAAGAATATAGGAGCCATAATAGATGTTAAAAATGACAGCTTGACCCTAGAAAACGGATACAGGATAAAAATTCATCAATTAACGGCCCAAGCCGTAAATTCAATAGGAGTACATTCAGACCACATGACAGAAACGCAAAAGGAAATATTAGGACAGCTTATCAGACAGCATAGCGACTTATTCGCAGACCCAGACACTAAACTTACCTACTCTACCAAGGTAGTAGGGGAGATAAGAAATAACAACCCAAAGTTAAAACGCTGGAGAGACTTTATGGGCGAATACAACCACGAACTAAGGTATAAGCCCGGAGCAGCCAATGTAGTCGCCGACGCATTATCTAGGTCACCCCCAAAACTATCAATAAATACAATTAGTTCCTCCGCGACGGTCCACAGCGATGATAGCTCGTCACATAACCTTATTTACTCCGTAGAGACGCCTATTAACGCATTCAAAAACCAACTAATTATCTCGACAGACAGCTCAGACCAATACAGCTTCGAAATCCCATTCCCCTCCTTCCACAGACATATAATAAAAAACCTAGCTTCACTGAAGAACAGTTAATACAAATCCTCAAACAAAGACTCGACCCAAGACTCCTTAACGGAATATTCACCTCTGAAAATATCATGGGGAAAATTCAAAACATCTACCCATCCCACTTCAGCTCATATAAGGTTAGATTCACTCAAAACAAAGTTGAGGATGTGACCTCAGAAAATGAGCAGAACGAAATCATAGCTCTTGAACATAAAAGGGCTCACAGAAACACGAAAGAAAACAAGGCCCAGATAATCAAGAGTTACTTTTTTCTACAATTACAAAAGAAGGTAAACGCAATAGCCAAAAACTGTTTAACCTGTAGGGAATCCAAGTATGAAATACCCAGGAGAACTAATCCACATCGATGTTTACATAACAGAAAATAATAGCATCCTAACAGGTCTCGACAAATTTTCCAAATACGCACAGGTGAAAATTTTAAGCTCAAGAGCGTCCGAAGACATTAGAGACCCACTAAGAGAGATGCTAATAGCATTTGGTATGCCCAGGTCAGTAGTAATGGATAACGAACGATCACTAAATTCTGCAGCCATTAGATTCATGATAGAAGATCAACTAGGTATTTCAATTTTTACAACACCTCCATATGCTTCCACAAGTAACGGACAAGTAGAACGTTTTCACTCGACTCTGACAGAAATTTTAAGATGTTTCAAGGCAGAGGACGGAGACTCAACCTTCTCAGACCTACTTTTCAAAGCAGTACAAGAATATAACAACTCTATCCATTCGGTAACGAAGGAAAAACCGATCGATACATTCTTTAGAAGCAACATATCGGACAACCCAGAAGCAATCCCAGAAAAAAGGAAGAAAATTAAAGATAGAATAAAAACGAAGCAGTTAACAGATCTAGATTACCATAACCAAAACAAAGAACAGCCAAGGAAATACGAACCAGGGGAACAAATTCATGTAAAAATACACAAAAAGACTGGGATCAAAATTGACGCCCCGGTATAAGAAAAAAATTGTCACAGAAGACAGGAACACAACAGTTAAAACTCAATCAGGGAGAATTGTCCACAAAAATAATATTCGAACCTAATTTACAGATTCTTATTGCCAACATGTTTAGCAACGACGACAGTCCTCGACTATTCAAATTCACAACTCATCTCAATTGATACGGGACCGGCAGCCAAACAAGACGGAACATTTAAAATTATCCACCTCTTTAACCTAACCAAATATGATGACGTTTACAATTCCCTGGGAAAATCAATAGAATCCCTGCCCACATCCCATCCTCTATATCCATACCTCCTCTATGAGCTTAGGCAAGTAAAGCGAGATCTCCAGAGGCTCAAGCCTTCAAAAAAAAACCAAACGAGCGATCAATGCTATCGGCTCAGCGTGGAAGTGGCTCGCTGGCACTCCAGACCACCACGACCACGAAGTATTGCAGGGAAAGATCAACGAACAGCTTGAAAATAACAATAAGCAAGTCGAAATTAACAGATTAATCAATGAAAAAATAAACCAGATTGGAAATGTTACCATCACAATATTAAAAAGTATCCACAACTCCGAACAATTAATTAATGAAAACGCAAATATTTTAAAGTATAAAATTCAACTATTAAGGAGGAAATAACGAATGTACTCTACGCCATAACTTGGGCAAAATCAAATACACTAAACTCATTTATTTTATCGGCAATAGAAATAGACGCAGTAGAACAGCATTTGGGAAGAGAGAACAAATTATTTTACAATATTGAGGAATTACTAGAATTTGCCGAAATAAAATTAGCTTCAAACGGCCTAGACCTAATCTATATCATAAGTTTACCCACAATAAGTGAAGACTCTTGTAGGACAAAAGAAATAAGAGCTATAAAAAAACATCAGACAATAGCCGATATAAAATTCCAACAAATTCTTGAATGTAACCGAGAGCTCTTCGCAATCAAAAATTCATGTCAAAAACATAATGATAAGACAATTTGTAACTTAGATAACATATTAGACCTAAGCAATAACACCTGCATTACAGCGCTATTAAAAATGAAAGAACCAGAATGCACCCTGATTAACAATCAGCACATCCCAGAGCACGAAGAGATACTCCCAGGTACTATATTCCTCAACGACTTTAACTGCATCGTAACACTGGACGAAAAAGCTGTAAAGCTAAGAGGGTCATACATCATCCAGTACCACAATTCCACGGTAAAGGTTGGGAAAGCCGTATACAAAGCAGAAGAAATCCTTGCAGCAGAACCAGAAGCCCCTCTCTTCCAAATAATAGGGGAACAAAATGAAGTCGACGAAGTTCTCTCGCTGCAGATGATAAAGGAGCTGAACATAAACAACACACGGAAACTGGAGAAGCTGGGGGAATATGCCAAAATAGAGAGAGCACTCAGCTACACTCAATCACCTACCCTACTACTGCTCATAGCGGGATTAATCATCTGGATCTCAATTGGAAGACGGGAAACGGTTAACACCAACATGAACTTAGCCCCCGCCACGTCACATAATGCAGAACCAGTCTTAGTGTATGTGACGAGCGAGGACGCTCGCTCTTAAAGAGGGAAGAGTTAAGGCCCAAGATGTCATAGCTCTGTAATAAGAGTATAAGAGCGCCACACGCGCAAGTAGCGGAGAACAACAAAAGGCAATATCATCACACGCGCAAATTGCAGAACAACAACAATATAACAACCTGGAATTCGCCAGCCAATAACCGTGTGATCGGAAAAGTGCAACTTGTGCAGACAGCCACGTGCGCTGAGTCTGCACATGCCAATCAGGTCACCGTGGGATCGACAACGCACCATAACCGGACATGTGACACCAAGGCGTCAACGACCCTAAGCCACCGTGGGACCGTCAACAACCAAATGCAGCGGGCACCGGCCGAGACCACGGAAGCACCAATAGAAGAGCGCCACATAGGAACTCCACAGCGGAGGATCATATTGCACCAACCGGCAACCAACGCCGGCCAACAGCAGCTACAGCGACAGCGGCAGCGACAGCGAACGCGGCCAATGACATCGAGGGAAAGCCAAGAACCAGCAGAGCAGCGGCAGCGTCAGAGCGACGCCTTAGGTTTGATGGAGTTTAACTTAACAATTGTAAATTAGTCTTAACTTGAACTTGTTAAATAAAACATTATTTTTTTAAACAAAGTAGGGAGAATATGGGGGTTCTGGCGGAGCCCGGAGTCATGGGGATTCTGGAAAGTTCACATTCAGTGCAAAAAGTTGAGCGTTTTCTTGCTTATCGCTCGCATTTGGCTCCGCCAGAATCCCCACCCTGTTGTTGTTGTAGATTTGTAGGGCAGGAAATGGCTCCGCCAGAATCCCCACGACGTTTTGCAAGTCGCTGGCGCCGGAGAGTGTGACACTCTCGGGCCGTACAAATCTACAACAACAACAGGGTGGGGATTCTGGCGGAGCCAAATGTCAGAGGGCCGCGGCCAGAGGGGCGGGGTCGAGGGCCGGGGTCGAGGGCCGGGGCCAGGGCCAGGGCCAGGGCCAGGGCCAGGCGTGAAAGCTAGTTAGCGAGATAGCTAGTTAGCTAGTAAAGAAACGTATGTGAGTTTTATGGCTTAGTTTTAATTTGCAAGCGATTTGAATATAGCTTTACAATGAGAAACATTAATACTAATGCTATTAGAGATCAAATAGAGGATTTACAAGCACCTAGTTCTTTTCTGGTAGCACAGATATTGGAAGATTTGAATTTGCATATACTATTTCCTGAAGTCGAAAATTATTTCCCTGACGATATGTATAACCTTATGGTTTTTGATGAAGTCATACCGGACACAGATGACGAGAGTGAATAAATCAGTATTTTCTCTTATCTTCTTTTATGAGTAAGTAAATGTTAATAGTATATATATGTATATATATATATATATTAAGAACGAACTATGTCAATATCTTAATTTATTTTATTATTATTTCAGTCTTCAATAAACTATTAATCATGACGGATATAATAGCAGTTAAAATTCAGAATTTTTTATTGAACCATGGCGCAAAAATATTTGACGAGGATATCATATTTCTTTGGCGAACATTATCACTAATATGGACCAATAAAGGATTTGAAGACATGTTTAAACATATGGACACTAAGACAACTGCTGTAGTTAACATGAATCTCTATTTGAATAAAATAACAATGCAATGCTTAGATATTATATGCCGATATGAATTGTTGACAAGAAAAGAACAAGAAGTGATTCTCAATAGAACAAAAAATAAATAACGAAATATTCATCTATAAGTCTAACAACAAGATATGATTCACAATAAAATCAATAAATAAAACAAAAGTTATATTTCCATTGTTTTCATTGAAATAACGAAATAGCCATCTACAAACCAAAAAAACAATAACGAAATATCCATCTACAAACCAAAGAACAAGATATGATTCACAATAAAACAAAAAAATAAAAGTTGTATCTTCCATTGTTTTTATTTAAAACAGTATTTTATTGAAATCTGTTTTTTAAACCAAAATTTATTCCATAAATTTGATGACATCCTGGTTGATGGAGTTTCTGGTGACCATAATCGAGTATCTTGCTTTCGAAAGCATATCAAAATGGTAATCACCAAATCTCCAATAGTTGTGCGGCATCTGCACGAAGCAATCCTCCAGTTCAAGCTCCAAACTCTCTGGTTCCAAATGGCTTCGACGAAAATTTAAAATACGGAAGGGTTTTTCAGGATCTATCTCATAGATTTTCACCGTAGCTTTTACATTTTCTGCATTCAACTCTTTTACAATAGCGTTAAGTTGTCGATGGTCCATTTATGTTTTTTTTTTAAAAAAAATTTAAAAGTGAACTGATCCATACTGCTACTGCCTACCCCGTTTTATATCAATACACTTTGAATGACTCTCTCTCTTTTAAGCGGCTCTCTTGTTACTGCTACTGACTAAGACGTTTTTTTTATCTCAATATACTTTAAATGACTCTCTCTTTTAAGCAGCTCTATTGTTACTGCTACTGACTATCTCGTTTTATAACGTTTAACTTTTTATCGCAATGCACTTGGAATGACTCTCGCTCTTTTAAGCAGCTCTCTTGTTTATGAAAAGAAAATAATATATGTATAACATATAATGTGTGGCTTTCGCTTTTAAGCTGCTCTATTGTTTATATAAAGAAAATAAACATGTACAACATATACTGCATAACAATATTTAGTCAACATTTATTTTAATACAACAAAAGAATCTTTAAATATAATTCTTGTTTGACTTGTTATAAAATCATGACGTGTTTCTATACTACATTTATACGTAGCAAGTAATTTATAGTAGTCGTTAGGAATTTCCCAATATTTTTCCTCCATTTCAGGAAACAGTTTGTTAGCTCCAATTCCAAAGAGTTCTGTGAAAGATGATCTCGTCTATATCCTACTATTATGTATTCTTCGTTTAGTGGTAGGTCATCGATTTTTATTTTTTCTTTTCATTTATCGAATTAAGAGTTCTAATTACTTTTTTAATTGCTTTATAATCTTTTCGTGCGTTCATAGTAATCTTTTTAAATTTTATGTATTTTGAATTTGAGAGAATAACTTTCAACTGAATTGCAAATGAATAACGTTCTACTTTTATAGCAAAATTATATACGTATTTAAACGTTTTATCAGAGCTTGGGTGTATATATGTTTAATAAAATCATATTTATTATAGTTTGCTTTGCAATAAAGAAAAATAACATTTTATCAATGTCCAGTCGCATGTTTGTTTAATGTGACCTTTTATCACAAACACATGTTTCTTTGTTTAAGCTCTTTCTATATAATATTCTGTATGTAGCGAAGCAATTTTATTCATATTTTCACATTATATACGTTTAAGTAGAACATATTTATTATAGTTTGCTTCCCACGACAGAAAAAGATAATATTTTATTAATGTCCGGTCGCATGTTCGTTTAATGTAGACTTTTATATAATATCTATTCTTTGAAAAACTAAGACGTATTTAAACGTTTTATCAGAGCTTGGGTGTATATATGTTTAATAACATCATATTTATTATAGTTTGCTTTGCAATAAAGAAAAATAACATTTTATCAATGTCCGGTCGCATGTTTGTTTAATGTGACCTTTTATCACAAACACATGTTTCTTTGTTTAAGCTCTTCCTATATAATACCCTGTATGTAGCGAAGCAATTTTATTCATATTTTTACATTTGAACTGAAAAAGATGTCGCAAGAAGCAGCGTTGGAGAACTGGAATGTTCATGGCAAAACACAGAAGCGAGCAATTAAAAGCATCAAGGATTTGGAAGCTGAGAAACCCTTTGAAATTATGAAGACCGTTCGAAAAAATACTGTTTATGGTGAAAAAATAATGATTGAGTGTAAAGATTTCGTGGTCTTTCTACCAGATCGTTATAATAACTTATCTGATGAAGATGTAAATTTATTTAACGTCGGAAAGTATATATTTATAAAAGAATTTGACGGTCCAGATAATTATTCACTACGTTTTGTAAAAGGAGAATAAATATTTTTTTATATAAAATAAAAGTTTAATAAATGAAATAAAAAAAAAAAAACACAACAAAATGGAGTTTTTATGTGAACATTGTGGAAAAGTATTTAACAAAAACCAAAACTTCGTTCTACATATAAAAAATCAACATTCAAATACAAGTATAAACCATGATATATATTGCGATGCGTGTAATATATATATTAAACATGAAAATTATACACATCATATGCGTACTAATTCTCATAAAAATTGTGCAAGTAAAGAAATATCTGATAATATAAAATGTGTATCGAGTATATTTAAAAATCGAATTTCAACATATATCTTAAAAAACCCTGATAAGAACAATTTGAATGTAGGAAAAATGTTTACTACAATCAGCGCTAAAATATATAAACTACTGGAAGATGCGCTTACTAAACATATTAATATCAAATTCAATTTTGAACTATTTTGTAATTATGTTTTAATTAAAGTTGATGAAGATTTGTGTAAAATTGAAGTGAAAACACATCAAACAAAAATGCGAATTTTAAATTTAACTATGAATCATAATGAAATAAAAAAAATAATCGAAGATTCTTTCAACATAATTTTAATAAAAATGAGTGAATTTCAAGAACGTGATAGCGGTTGGTCTTTAACTGAAATATTACATTTAGAAATTAATATAAATAAATATCAACCACTTAAGGGTTCGAACTATATACCCTTACCAAAAATAATACAAGATAAAAAGGCCTGTGTTAATGTTTATAAAAATGATAATTATAATAACTAAATAATAACTAATATAATAATATAATAATAACTAAAATACATAATATAGAAAAAAATGTATTTATATTCAATAATATACGAGGGTCGTTTGATAAGTCCGTGATTCACAATAAAATCAACAAATAAAACAAAAGTTATATTTCCATTGTTTTCATTGAAATAACGAAATAGCCATCTACAAACCAAAAAAACAATAACGAAATATCCATCTACAAACCAAAGAACAAGATATGATTCACAATAAAACAAAAAAATAAAAGTTGTATCTTCCATTGTTTTTATTTAAAACAGTATTTTATTGAAATCTGTTTTTTAAACCAAAATTTATTCCATAAATTTGATGACATCCTGGTTGATGGAGTTCCTGGTGACCATAATCGAGTATCTTGCTTTCGAAAGCATATCAAAATGGTAATCACCAAATCTCCAATAGTTGTGCGGCATCTGCACGAAGCAATCCTCCAGTTCAAGCTCCAAACTCTCTGGTTCCAAATGGCTTCGACGAAAATTTAAAATACGGAAGGGTTTTTCAGGATCTATCTCATAGATTTTCACCGTAGCTTTTACATTTTCTGCATTCAACTCTTTTACAATAGCGTTAAGTTGTCGATGGTCCATTTATGTTTTTTTTTTAAAAAAAATTTAAAAGTGAACTGATCCATACTGCTACTGCCTACCCCGTTTTATATCAATACACTTTGAATGACTCTCTCTCTTTTAAGCGGCTCTCTTGTTACTGCTACTGACTAAGACGTTTTTTTTTATCTCAATATACTTTAAATGACTCTCTCTTTTAAGCAGCTCTATTGTTACTGCTACTGACTATCTCGTTTTATAACGTTTAACTTTTTATCGCAATGCACTTGGAATGACTCTCGCTCTTTTAAGCAGCTCTCTTGTTTATGAAAAGAAAATAATATATGTATAACATATAATGTGTGGCTTTCGCTTTTTAAGCTGCTCTATTGTTTATATAAAGAAAATAAACATATACAACATATACTGCATAACAATATTTAGTCAACATTTATTTTAATACAACAAAAGAATCTTTAAATATAATTCTTGTTTGACTTGTTATAAAATCATGACGTGTTTCTATACTACATTTATACGTAGCAAGTAATTTATAGTAGTCGTTAGGAATTTCCCAATATTTTTCCTCCATTTCCAGGAAACAGTTTGTTAGCTCCAATTCCAAAGAGTTCTGTGAAAGATGATCTCGTCTATATCCTACTATTATGTATTCTTCGTTTAGTGGTAGGTCATCGATTTTTATTTTTTCTTTTCATTTATCGAATTAAGAGTTCTAATTACTTTTTTAATTGCTTTATAATCTTTTCGTGCGTTCATAGTAATCTTTTTAAATTTTATGTATTTTGAATTTGAGAGAATAACTTTCAACTGAATTGCAAATGAATAACGTTCTACTTTTATAGCAAAATTATATACGTATTTAAACGTTTTATCAGAGCTTGGGTGTATATATGTTTAATAAAATCATATTTATTATAGTTTGCTTTGCAATAAAGAAAAATAACATTTTATCAATGTCCGGTCGCATGTTTGTTTAATGTGACCTTTTATCACAAACACATGTTTCTTTGTTTAAGCTCTTCCTATATAATACCCTGTATGTAGCGAAGCAATTTTATTCATATTTTTACATTTGAACTGAAAAAGATGTCGCAAGAAGCAGCGTTGGAGAACTGGAATGTTCATGGCAAAACACAGAAGCGAGCAATTAAAAGCATCAAGGATTTGGAAGCTGAGAAACCCTTTGAAATTATGAAGACCGTTCGAAAAAATACTGTTTATGGTGAAAAAATAATGATTGAGTGTAAAGATTTCGTGGTCTTTCTACCAGATCGTTATAATAACTTATCTGATGAAGATGTAAATTTATTTAACGTCGGAAAGTATAAATTTATAAAAGAATTTGACGGTCCAGATAATTATTCACTACGTTTTGTAAAAGGAGAATAAATATTTTTTTATATAAAATAAAAGTTTAATAAATGAAATAAAACAAAAAAAACACAACAAAATGGAGTTTTTATGTGAACATTGTGGAAAAGTATTTAACAAAAACCAAAACTTCGTTCGACATATAAAAAATCAACATTCAAATACAAGTATAAACCATGATATATATTGCGATGCGTGTAATATATATATTAAACATGAAAATTATACACATCATATGCGTACTAATTCTCATAAAAATTGTGCAAGTAAAGAAATATCTGATAATATAAAATGTGTATCGAGTATATTTAAAAATCGAATTTCAACATATATCTTAAAAAACCCTGATAAGAACAATTTGAATGTAGGAAAAATGTTTACTACAATCAGCGCTAAAATATATAAACTACTGGAAGATGCGCTTACTAAACATATTAATATCAAATTCAATTTTGAACTATTTTGTAATTATGTTTTAATTAAAGTTGATGAAGATTTGTGTAAAATTGAAGTGAAAACACATCAAACAAAAATGCGAATTTTAAATTTAACTATGAATCATAATGAAATAAAAAAAATAATCGAAGATTCTTTCAACATAATTTTAATAAAAATGAGTGAATTTCAAGAACGTGATAGCGGTTGGTCTTTAACTGAAATATTACATTTAGAAATTAATATAAATAAATATCAACCACTTAAGGGTTCGAACTATATACCCTTACCAAAAATAATACAAGATAAAAAGGCCTGTGTTAATGTTTATAAAAATGATAATTATAATAACTAAATAATAACTAATATAATAATATAATAATAACTAAAATACATAATATAGAAAAAAATGTATTTATATTCAATAATATACGAGGGTCGTTTGATAAGTCCGTGATTCACAATAAAATCAACAAATAAAACAAAAGTTATATTTCCATTGTTTTCATTGAAATAACGAAATAGCCATCTACAAACCAAAAAAACAATAACGAAATATCCATCTACAAACCAAAGAACAAGATATGATTCACAATAAAACAAAAATAAAAGTTGTATCTTCCATTGTTTTTATTTAAAACAGTATTTTATTGAAATCTGTTTTTAAACCAAAATTTATTCCATAAATTTGATGACATCCTGGTTGATGGAGTTTCTGGTGACCATAATCGAGTATCTTGCTTTCGAAAGCATATCAAAATGGTAATCACCAAATCTCCAATAGTTGTGCGGCATCTGCACGAAGCAATCCTCCAGTTCAAGCTCCAAACTCTCTGGTTCCAAATGGCTTCGACGAAAATTTAAAATACGGAAGGGTTTTTCAGGATCTATCTCATAGATTTTCACCGTAGCTTTTACATTTTCTGCATTCAACTCTTTTACAATAGCGTTAAGTTGTCGATGGTCCATTTATGTTTTTTTTTTTTAAAAAAATTTAAAAGTGAACTGATCCATACTGCTACTGCCTACCCTGTTTTATATCAATACACTTTGAATGATCCTCTCTTTTAAGCGGCTCTCTTGTTACTGCTACTGACTAAGACGTTTTTTTTTTATCTCAATATACTTTAAATGACTCTCTCTTTTAAGCAGCTCTATTGTTACTGCTACTGACTATCTCGTTTTATAACGTTTAACTTTTATCGCAATGCACTTGGAATGACTCTCGCTCTTTTAAGCAGCTCTCTTGTTTATGAAAAGAAAATAATATATGTATAACATATAATGTGTGGCTTTGCTTTTTGCTGCTCTATTGTTTATATAAAGAAAATAAACATGTACAATATATACTGCATAACAATATTTAGTCAACATTTATTTTAATACAACAAAAGAATCTTTAAATATAATTCTTGTTTGACTTGTTATAAAATCATGACGTGTTTCTATACTACATTTATACGTAGCAAGTAATTTATAGTAGTCGTTAGGAATTTCCCAATATTTTTCCTCCATTTCCAGGAAACAGTTTGTTAGCTCCAATTCCAAAGAGTTCTGTGAAAGATGATCTCGTCTATATCCTACTATTATGTATTCTTCGTTTAGTGGTAGGTCATCGATTTTTATTTTTTCTTTTCATTTATCGAATTAAGAGTTCTAATTACTTTTTTAATTGCTTTATAATCTTTTCGTGCGTTCATAGTAATCTTTTTAAATTTTATGTATTTTGAATTTGAGAGAATAACTTTCAACTGAATTGCAAATGAATAACGTTCTACTTTTATAGCAAAATTATATACGTATTTAAACGTTTTATCAGAGCTTGGGTGTATATATGTTTAATAAAATCATATTTATTATAGTTTGCTTTGCAATAAAGAAAAATAACATTTTATCAATGTCCAGTCGCATGTTTGTTTAATGTGACCTTTTATCACAAACACATGTTTCTTTGTTTAAGCTCTTTCTATATAATATTCTGTATGTACGAAGCAATTTTATTCATATTTTCACATTATATACGTTTAAGTAGAACATATTTATTATAGTTTGCTTCCCACGACAGAAAAAGATAATATTTTATTAATGTCCGGTCGCATGTTCGTTTAATGTAGACTTTTATATAATATCTATTCTTTGAAAAACTAAGACGTATTTAAACGTTTTATCAGAGCTTGGGTGTATATATGTTTAATAACATCATATTTATTATAGTTTGCTTTGCAATAAAGAAAAATAACATTTTATCAATGTCCGGTCGCATGTTTGTTTAATGTGACCTTTTATCACAAACACATGTTTCTTTGTTTAAGCTCTTCCTATATAATACCCTGTATGTAGCGAAGCAATTTTATTCATATTTTTACATTTGAACTGAAAAGATGTCGCAAGAAGCAGCGTTGGAGAACTGGAATGTTCATGGCAAAACACAGAAGCGAGCAATTAAAAGCATCAAGGATTTGGAAGCTGAGAAACCCTTTGAAATTATGAAGACCGTTCGAAAAAATACTGTTTATGGTGAAAAAATAATGATTGAGTGTAAAGATTTCGTGGTCTTTCTACCAGATCGTTATAATAACTTATCTGATGAAGATGTAAATTTATTTAACGTCGGAAAGTATAAATTTATAAAAGAATTTGACGGTCCAGATAATTATTCACTACGTTTTGTAAAAGGAGAATAAATATTTTTTTTATATAAAATAAAAGTTTAATAAATGAAATAAAACAAAAAAACACAACAAAATGGAGTTTTTATGTGAACATTGTGGAAAAGTATTTAACAAAAAACCAAAACTTCGTTCGACATATAAAAATCAACATTCAAATACAAGTATAAACCATGATATATTGCGATGCGTGTAATATATATATTAAACATGAAAATTATACACATCATATGCGTACTAATTCTCATAAAAATTGTGCAAGTAAAGAAATATCTGATAATATAAAATGTGTATCGAGTATATTTAAAAAAATCGAATTTCAATATATATCTTAAAAAAACCCTGATAAGAACAATTTGAATGTAGGAAAAATGTTTACTACAATCAGCGCTAAAATATATAAACTACTGGAAGATGCGCTTACTAAACATATTAATATCAAATTCAATTTTTGAACTATTTTGTAATTATGTTTTAATTAAAGTTGATGAAGATTTGTGTAAAATTGAAATAGTGAAAACACATCAAACAAAAATGCGAATTTTAAATTTAACTATGAATCATAATGAAATAAAAAAAATAATCGAAGATTCTTTCAACATAATTTTAATAAAAATGAGTGAATTTCAGAACGTGATAGCGGTTGGTCTTTAACTGAAATATTACATTTAGAAATTAATATAAATAAATATCAACCACTTAAGGGTTCGAACTATATACCCTTACCAAAAATAATACAAGATAAAAAGGCCTGTGTTAATGTTTATAAAAATGATAATTATAATAACTAAATAATAACTAATATAATAATATAATAATAACTAAAATAC
>JAEIHA010000600.1:0-52952 GCA_018904595.1 Zaprionus indianus
AGGCTAGACACAGAGCTAGACACAGGCTAGACACAGGCTAGACACAGGCTGGAGCACAGGCTGGGCCACAGGCTGAACACAGGCTGGGACCACAGGCTAGACACAGGCTAGACACAGGCTAGACACAGGCTAGACACAGGCTAGACACAGGCTAGACACAGGCTAGACACAGGCTAGACACAGGCTAGACTCAGGCTAGACACAGGCTAGACACAGGCTAGACACAGGCTAGACACAGGCTAGACACAGGCTAGACACCAGGCTAGACACAGGCTAGACACAGGCTAGACACAGGCTAGACACAGGCTAGACACAGGCTAGACTCAGGCTAGACACAGGCTAGACACAGGCTAGACACAGGCTAGACACAGGCTAGACACAGGCTAGAGGCTAGACACAGGCTAGACACAGGCTAGACACAGGCTAGACACAGGCTAGACACAGGCTAGACACAGGCTAGACACAGGCTAGACACAGGCTAGACACAGGCTAGACACAGGCTAGACACAGGCTAGACACAGGCTAGACACAGGCTAGACACAGGCTAGACACAGGCCAGACACAGGCTAGACACAGGCTAGACACAGGCCAGCAGACACAGGCTAGACACAGGCTAGACACAGGCTAGACACAGGCTAGACACAGGCTAGACACAGGCCTAGACACAGGCTAGACACAGGCTAGACACAGGCTAGACACAGGCTAGACACAGGCTAGACACAGGCTAGACACAGGCTAGACACAGGCTAGACACAGGCTAGACACAGGCTAGACACAGGCTAGACACAGGCTAGACACAGGCTAGACACAGGCTAGACACAGGCTAGACACAGGCTAGACACAGGCTAGACACAGGCTAGACACAGGCTAGACACAGGCTAGACACAGGCTAGACACAGGCTAGACACAGGCTAGACACAGGCTAGACACAGGCTAGACACAGGCTAGACACAGGCTAGGCACAGGCTAGGCACAGGCTAGACACAGGCTAGACACAGGCTAGGCACAGGCTAGACACAGGCTAGACACAGGCTAGACACAGGCTAGACACAGGCTAGACACAGGCTAGACACAGGCTAGACACAGGCTAGACACAGGCTAGACACAGGCTAGACACAGGCTAGACACAGGCTAGACACAGGCTAGACACAGGCTAGACACAGGCTAGACACAGGCCAGACACAGGCTAGACACAGGCTAGACACAGGCTAGACACAGGCTAGACACAGGCTAGACACAGGCTAGACACAGGCTAGACACAGGCTAGACACAGGCTAGACACAGGCTAGACACAGGCTAGACACAGGCTAGACACAGGCCAGACACAGGCTAGACACAGGCTAGACACAGGCTAGACACAGGCTAGACACAGGCTAGACACAGGCCAGACACAGGCTAGACACAGGCTAGACACAGGCTAGACACAGGCTAGACACAGGCTAGACACAGGCCAGACACAGGCTAGACACAGGCTAGACACAGGCTAGACACAGGCCAGACACAGGCTAGACACAGGCTAGACACAGGCTAGACACAGGCTAGACACAGGCTAGACACAGGCTAGACACAGGCTAGACACAGGCTAGACACAGGCTAGACACAGGCTAGACACAGGCTAGACACAGGCTAGACACAGGCTAGACACAGGCTAGACACAGGCCAGACACAGGCTAGACACAGGCTAGACACAGGCTAGACACAGGCTAGACACAGGCTAGACACAGGCTAGACACAGGCTAGACACAGGCTAGACACAGGCTAGACACAGGCTAGACACAGGCTAGACACAGGCTAGACACAGGCTAGACACAGGCTAGACACAGGCTAGACACAGGCCAGACACAGGCTAGACACAGGCTAGACACAGGCTAGACACAGGCTAGGCACAGGCTAGACACAGGCTAGACACAGGCTAGACACAGGCTAGACACAGGCTAGGCACAGGCCAGGCACAGGCTAGGCACAGGCTAGGCACAGGCTAGACACAGGCTAGACACAGGCTAGACACAGGCCAGACACAGGCTAGACACAGGCTAGACACAGGCTAGACACAGGCTAGACACAGGCTAGACACAGGCTAGACACAGGCTAGACACAGGCTAGACACAGGCTAGACACAGGCTAGACACAGGCTAGACACAGGCCAGACACAGGCTAGACACAGGCTAGACACAGGCTAGACACAGGCTAGACACAGGCTAGACACAGGCTAGACACAGGCCAGACACAGGCTAGACACAGGCTAGACACAGGCTAGACACAGGCTAGACACAGGCTAGACACAGGCTAGACACAGGCCAGACACAGGCTAGACACAGGCTAGACACAGGCTAGACACAGGCTAGACACAGGCTAGACACAGGCTAGACACAGGCTAGGCACAGGCTAGACACAGGCTAGACACAGGCTAGACACAGGCTAGACACAGGCTAGACACAGGCTAGACACAGGCTAGACACAGGCTAGACACAGGCTAGACACAGGCTAGACACAGGCTAGACACAGGCTAGACACAGGCTAGACACAGGCTAGACACAGGCTAGACACAGGCTAGGCACAGGCTAGACACAGGCTAGGCACAGGCTAGGCACAGGCTAGACACAGGCTAGACACAGGCTAGACACAGGCTAGACACAGGCTAGACACAGGCTAGACACAGGCTAGACACAGGCTAGACACAGGCTAGACACAGGCTAGACACAGGCTAGACACAGGCTAGACACAGGCTAGACACAGGCTAGACACAGGCTAGACACAGGCTAGACACAGGCTAGACACAGGCTAGACACAGGCTAGACACAGGCTAGACACAGGCTAGACACAGGCTAGACACAGGCTAGACACAGGCTAGACACAGGCTAGACACAGGCTAGACACAGGCTAGACACAGGCTAGACACAGGCTAGACACAGGCCAGACACAGGCTAGACACAGGCTAGACACAGGCTAGACACAGGCTAGACACAGGCCAGACACAGGCTAGACACAGGCTAGACACAGGCTAGACACAGGCTAGACACAGGCTAGACACAGGCTAGACACAGGCCAGACACAGGCTAGACACAGGCTAGACACAGGCTAGACACAGGCTAGACACAGGCTAGACACAGGCTAGACACAGGCTAGACACAGGCCAGACACAGGCTAGACACAGGCTAGACACAGGCTAGACACAGGCTAGACACAGGCTAGACACAGGCTAGACACAGGCTAGACACAGGCTAGACACAGGCTAGACACAGGCTAGACACAGGCTAGACACAGGCTAGACACAGGCTAGACACAGGCTAGACACAGGCTAGACACAGGCTAGACACAGGCTAGACACAGGCTAGACACAGGCCAGACACAGGCTAGACACAGGCTAGACACAGGCTAGACACAGGCTAGACACAGGCTAGACACAGGCTAGACACAGGCTAGACACAGGCTAGACACAGGCTAGACACAGGCTAGACACAGGCTAGACACAGGCTAGACACAGGCTAGACACAGGCTAGACACAGGCTAGACACTGGCTAGACACAGGCTATGACTGCCAGACCAGGCAAGGCACAGGCTAGACACAGGCTAGACACAGGCTAGACACAGGCTAGACACAGGCCAGACACAGGCTAGACACAGGCTAGACACAGGCTAGACACAGGCTAGACACAGGCTAGACACAGGCTAGACACAGGCTAGACACAGGCTAGACACAGGCTAGACACAGGCTAGACACAGGCTAGACACAGGCTAGACACAGGCCAGACACAGGCCAGACACAGGCTAGACACAGGCTAGACACAGGCTAGACACAGGCTAGACACAGGCTAGACACAGGCTAGGCACAGGCCAGACACAGGCTAGACACAGGCTAGGCACAGGCTAGACACAGGCTAGACACAGGCTAGACACAGGCTAGACACAGGCTAGACACAGGCTAGACACAGGCTAGACACAGGCCAGACACAGGCTAGACACAGGCTAGACACAGGCTAGACACAGGCTAGACACAGGCTAGACACAGGCTAGACACAGGCTAGACACAGGCTAGACACAGGCTAGACACAGGCTAGACACAGGCTAGACACAGGCTAGACACAGGCTAGACACAGGCTAGACACAGGCTAGACACAGGCTAGACACAGGCTAGACACAGGCTAGACACAGGCTAGACACAGGCTAGACACAGGCTAGACACAGGCTAGACACAGGCTAGGCACAGGCTAGGCACAGGCCAGACACAGGCTAGACACAGGCTAGACACAGGCTAGACACAGGCTAGACACAGGCTAGACACAGGCTAGACACAGGCTAGACACAGGCTAGACACAGGCTAGACACAGGCTAGACACAGGCTAGACACAGGCTAGACACAGGCTAGACACAGGCTAGACACAGGCTAGACACAGGCTAGACACAGGCTAGACACAGGCTAGACACAGGCTAGACACAGGCTACAGACACTGGCACAGGCACAGGCACTGGCCAGACACAGGCTAGGCACAGGCTATGCACATGCCTGTCACAGGCAAGACACAGGCTAGACACAGGCTAGACACAGGCTAGACACAGGCTAGACACAGGCTAGACACAGGCTAGACACAGGCTAGACACAGGCTAGACACAGGCTAGACACAGGCTAGACACAGGCTAGACACAGGCTAGACACAGGCCAGACACTGGCTAGACACAGGCTAGACACAGGCTAGACACAGGCTAGACACAGGCTAGACACAGGCTAGACACAGGCTAGACACAGGCTAGACACAGGCTAGACACATGCTAGACACAGGCAAGGCACAGGCTAGACACAGGCTAGACACAGGCTAGACACAGGCTAGACACAGGCTAGACACTGAGCTAGACACAGGCTAGACACAGGCTAGACACAGGCCAGACAGAACGACAAGACACAGGCAAGACACAGGCTAGACACAGGCTAGACACAGGCTAGACACAGGCTAGACACAGGCTAGACACAGGCTAGACACAGGCTAGACACAGGCTGCAGACACAGGCTAGACACAGGCTAGACACAGGCTAGACACAGGCTAGACACAGGCTAGACACAGGCTAGACACAGGCTAGACACAGGCTAGACACAGGCTAGACACAGGCTAGACACAGGCTAGACACAGGCTAGACACAGGCTAGACACAGGCTAGACACAGGCTAGACACCGGCTAGACACCGACAAGAGGCTAGACACAGGCAAGACACAGGCTAGACACAGGCTAGACACAGGCTAGACACAGGCTAGACACAGGCTAGACACAGGCTAGACACAGGCTAGACACAGGCTAGACACAGGCTAGACACAGGCTAGAAACAGGCTAGACACAGGCTAGACACAGGCTAGACACAGGCTAGACACAGGCTACACACAGGCTAGACACAGGCTAGACACAGGCTACACCAAGGCTAGACACAGGTTAGACACAGGCTAGACACTGGCTAGACACTGGCTAGGTACAGGCTATACACTGGCTAGACACTGGCTAGGTACAGGCTAGGTACTGGCTAGGTACGGGCTAGGCACTGGCTAGGTACAGGCTAGGCAGAGGCTAGGCACAGGCTAGGCAGAGACTAGGCACATGCTAGACACATGCTAGACACAGGCTAGACTCAGGCTAGACTCAGGCTAGACACAGGCTAGACACAGGCTAGACACAGGCTAGACACAGGCTAGACACTGGCTAGACACAGGCTAGACACAGGCTAAACACAGGCTAGACACAGGCTAGACACAGGCTAGACACAGGCTAGACACTGGCTAGACACTGGCTAGACACAGGCTAGACACAGGCTAGACACAGGCTAGACACAGGCTACACACAGGCTAGACACAGGCTAGACACAGGCTAGACACAGGCTAGACACAGGCTAGACACAGGCTAGACACAGGCTAGACACAGGCTAGACACAGGCTAGACACAGGCTAGACACAGGCTAGGCACAAGCTAGGCACAGGCTAGGCACAGGCCAGGCACAGGCTAGGCACAGGCTAGGCACAGGTTAGACACCGGCTAGTCACCGGCTAGACACCGTCAAGACACAGACTATACACAGGCTAGACAGAGGCTATACACTGGCTAGGCACAGGCTAGACACAGGTTATGCACAGGCTAGGCACAGGCTAGACACAGGCTATGCACAGGCTAAACAAAGGCTAGACACTGGCTAGGCACAGGCTAGGCACTGGCTAGACACTGGCTAGGCAGACGCTATGCACATGCCTGTCTCAGGCAAGGCACAGGCTAGACAGAGGCTAGACACTGGCTAGGTACAGGCTTGGTACTGGCTAGGTACAGGCTAGGCACTGGCTAGGTACAGGCTAGGCAGAGGCTAGGCACATGCTAGACACATGCTAGACACAGGCTAGACTCAGGCTAGACTCAGGCTAGACACAGGCTAGACACAGGCTAGACACAGGCTAGACACAGGCTAGACACTGGCTAGAATCTGGCTAGACACAGGCTAAACACAGGCTAGACACAGGCTAGACACAGGCTACACACAGGCTAGACACAGGCTAGACACAGGCTAGACACAGGCTAGACACAGGATAGACACAGGCTAGACACAGGCTAGACACAGGCTAGACACAGGCTAGACACAGGCTAGACACAGGCTAGGCACAAGCTAGGCACAGGATAGGCACAGGCCAGGCACAGGCTAGGCACTGGCTAGGCACAGGCTAGACACCGGCTAGTCACCGGCTAGACACCGTCAAGACACTGACTATACACAGGCTAGACAGAGGCTATACACTGGCAAGGCACAGGCTAGACACAGGCTAGACACAGGCTAGGCACAGGCTAGGCACAGGCTAGGCACAGGCTAGGCACAGGCTAGGCACAGGCTAGGCATAGGCTAGGCACAGGCTAGGCACAAGCTAGGCACAGGCTAGGCACAGGCTAGACACAGGCTAGACACAGGCTAGACACTGGCTAGACACAGGCTAGACACAGGCTAGACACCGGCTAGACACCGACAAGACACAGGCAAGACACAGGCTAGACACAGGCTAGACACAGGGTAGACACAGGCTAGACACAGGCTAGACACAGGCTAGACACAGGCTAGACACAGGCTAGACACAGGCTAGACACAGGCTAGACACAGGCTAGACACAGGCTAGACACAGGCTAGACACAGGCTAGACACAGGCTAGACACAGGCTAGACACAGGCTAGACATAGGCTAGACACAGGCTAGACACAGGCTAGACATAGGCTAGACACAGGCTAGACACAGGCTAGACACAGGCTAGACACAGGCTAGACACAGGCTAGACACAGGCTAGACACAGGCTAGACACAGGCTAGACACAGGCTAGACACAGGCTAGACACAGGCTAGACATAGGCTAGACACAGGCTAGACACAGGCTAGACATAGGCTAGACACAGGCTAGACACAGGCTAGACACAGGCTAGACACAGGCTAGACACAGGCTAGACACAGGCTAGACACAGGCTAGACACAGGCTAGACACCGGCTAGACACCAACAAGATACAGGCTAGACACAGGCTAGACACAGGCTAGACACAGGCTAGACACAGGCTAGACACAGGCTAGACACAGGCTAGACACAGGCTAGACACAGGCCTAGACACAGGCTAGACACAGGCTAGACACAGGCTAGACACAGGCTAGACACAGGCTAGACACAGGCTAGACACAGGCTAGACACAGGCTAGACACAGGCTAGACACAGGGCCAGACACAGGCCAGACACAGGCTAGACACAGGCTAGACACAGGCTAGACACAGGCTAGACACAGGCTAGACACAGGCTAGACACAGGCTAGACACAGGCTAGACACAGGCTAGACACAGGCTAGACACAGGCTAGACACAGGCTAGACACAGGCTAGACACAGGCTAGACACAGGCTAGACACAGGCTAGACACAGGCTAGACACAGGCTAGACACAGGCTAGGCACAGGCTAGACACAGGCTAGACACTGGCTATACAAAGGCTAGACACAGGCTAGACACAGGCTAGACCAAGGCTAGACACAGGCTAGACACAGGCTAGACACTGGCTAGGCACAGGCTATACACTGGCTAGGCACTGGCTAGGTACAGGCTAGGTACTGGATAGGTACGGGCTAGGCACTGGCTAGGTACAGGCTAGGCAGAGGCTAGGCACATGCTAGACACAGGCTAGACTCAGGCTAGACTCAGGCTAGACACAGGCTAGACACAGGCTAGACACAGGCTAGACACAGGCTAGACACAGGCTAGACACAGGCTAGACACAGGCTAGACACAGGCTAGACACAGGCTAGACACAGGCTAGACACAGGCTAGACACAGGCTAGACACTGGCTAGACACTGGCAAGACACAGGCTAGACACAGCCTAGACACAGGCTAGACACAGGCTACACACAGGCTAGACACAGGCTAGACACAGGCTAGACACAGGCTAGACACAGGCTAGACACAGGCTAGACACAGGCTAGACACAGGTTAGACACTGGCTAGACACAGGCTAGACACAGGCTACACACAGGCTAGACACAGGCTAGGCACAAGCTGGGCACAGGCTAGGCACAGGCCAGGCACAGGCTAGGCACAGGCTAGGCAAAGGCTAGACACCGGCTAGTCACCGGCTAGACACCGTCAAGACACAGACTATACATAGGCTAGACAGAGGCTATACACTGGCTAGGCACAGGCTAAACACAGGCTATGCACAGGCTAGGCACAGGCTAGACACAGGCTATGCACAGGCTAGACAAAGGCTAGACACTGGCTAGGCACAGGCTAGGCACTGGCTAGACACTGGCTAGGCACACGCTATGCACATGCCTGTCTCAGGCAATGCACAGGCTAAACAGAGGCTAGACACTGGCTAGGTACAGGCTAGGTACTGGCTAGGTACAGGCTAGGCACGGGCTAGGTACAGGCTAGGCAGAGGCTAGGCACATGCTAGACACATGCTAGACACAGGCTAGACACAGGCTAGACTCAGGCTAGACACAGGCTAGACACAGGCTAGACACAGGCTAGACACAGGCTAGACACAGGCTAGACACAGGCTAGACACAGGCTAGACACAGGCTAGACACAGGCTAGACACAGGCTAGACACTGGCTAGAATCTGGCTAGACACTGGCTAAACACAGGCTAGACACAGGCTAGACACAGGGTAGACACAGGATAGACACAGGCTAGACACAGGCTAGACACAGGCTAGACACAGGCTAGACACAGGCTAGACACAGGCTAGGCACAAGCTAGGCACAGGCTAGGCACAGGCCAGGCACAGGCTAGACACAGGCTAGGTACAGGCTAGACACCGGCTAGTCACCGGCTAGACACCGTCAAGACACAGACTATACACAGGCTAGACACAGGCTAGACACAGGCTACACACAGGCTAGACACAGGCTAGACACAGGCTAGACACAGGCTAGACACAGGATAGACACAGGCTAGACACAGGCTAGACACAGGCTAGACACAGGCTAGACACAGGCTAGACACAGGCTAGACACAGGCTAGGCATAAGCTAGGCACAGGCTAGGCACAGGCCAGGCACAGGCTAGGCACAGGCTAGGTACAGGCTAGACACCGGCTAGTCACCGGCTAGACACCGTCAAGACACAGACTATACACTGGCTAGACAGAGGCTATACACTGGCTAGGCACAGGCTAGACACAGGCTATGCACAGGCTAGACAAAGGCTAGACACTGGCTAGGCACAGGCTAGGCACTGGCTAGACACTGGCTAGGCACACGCTATGCACATGCCTGTCTCAGGCAAGGCACAGGCTAGACAGAGGCTAGACATTGGCTAGGCACAGGCTATGCACATGCCAGTCACAGACAAGGCACAGGCTAGACACAGGCTAGACACAGGCTAGGCACAGGCTAGGCACAGGCTAAGCACAGGCTAGGCATAGGCTAGGCACAGGCTAGGCACAAGCTAGGCACAGGCTAGGCACAGGCCAGGCACAGGCTAGGCACTGGCTAGGCACTGGCTAGGCACAGGCTAGGCACAGGCTAGGCACAGGCTAGGCACAGGCTAGGCACAGGCTAGGCACAGGCAAGGCACAGGCTAGACACAGGCTAGACACTGGCTAGGCACAGGCTAGGCACTGGCTAGACACTGGCAAGGCACACGCTATGCACATGCCAATCTCAGGCAAGGCACAGGCTAGACAACGGCTAGACACCGTCACGACACAGACTATACACAGGCTAGACAGAGGCTATACACGGGCTAGGCACAGGCTAGAATCTGGCTATGCACAGGCTAGACAAAGGCTAGACACTGGCTAGGCACAGGCTAGGCACTGGCTAGACACTGGCTAGGGACACGCTATGCACATGCCAGTCTCAGGCAAGGCACAGGCTAGACACAGGCTAGACACTGGCTAGGCACAGGCTAGGCACTGGCTAGACACTGGCAAGGCACACGCTATGCACATGCCAATCTCAGGCAAGGCACAGGCTAGACAAAGGCTAGACACTGGATTTGCACAGGCTATGCACATGCCAGTCACAGGCAATTCACGGGCTAGACACAGGCTAGACACTGGCTAGGCACAGGCTAGACACTGGCTTGGCACAGACTAGACACTGGCTAAGCACAGGCTAGACTTGGGCTAGAAACTGGCTTGGCACAGGCTAGACACAAGCTAGACACAGGCTAGACACAGGCTCGACACAGGCTAGACACAGGTTAGACACAGGCTAGACACAGGCTAGACACAGGCTAGACACAGGCTAGACACAGGCTAGACACAGGCTAGACACAGGCCAGACACAGGCTAGACACAGGCTAGACACAGGCTAGACACAGGCTAGACACACAGGCTAGACACAGGCTAGACACAGGGCTAGACACAGGCTAGACACAGGCTAGACACAGGCTAGACACAGGCTAGACACAGGCTAGACACAGGCTAGACACAGGCTAGACACAGGCTAGACACAGGCTAGACACAGGCTAGACACAGGCTAGACACAGGCTAGACACAGGCTAAACACAGGCTAGACACAGGATAGACACAGGCTAGACACATTCTAGACACATTCTAGACACAATCTAGACACATTCTAGACACAGGCTAGACACAAGCTAGAACCGGGTTAGACACAGGCTAGACACAGGCTAGACACAGGCTAGACACAGGCTAGACACCGGCTAGACACCGTCAAGACACAGGCAAGACACAGGCTAAACACAGACTAGACACAGGCTAGACACAGGCTAGACACAGGCTTGCCACAGGCTAGATACAGGCTAGACACAGGCTAGACACAGGCTAGACACAGGCTAGACACAGGCTAGACACAGGCTAAACACAGGCTAGACACAGGCTAGACACAGGCTAGACACAGGCTAGACACAGGCTAGACACAGTCTAGACACAGGCTAGACACATTCTAGACACATTCTAGACACAAGCTAGACACAGGCTAGACACAGGCTAGACACAGGCTAGACACAGGCTAGACACAGGCTAGACACCGGCTAGACACCGACAAGACACAGGCTAGACACCGACAAGACACAGGCTAGACACAGGCTAGACACAGGCTAGACACAGGCTAGACACAGGCTAGACACAGGCTAGACACAGGCTAGACACAGGCTAGACACAGGCTAGACACAGGCTAGACACAGGCTAGACACAGGCTAGACACAGGCTAGACACAGGCTAGACACAGGCTAGACACAGGCTAGGCACAGGCTAGACACAGGCTAGACACTGGCTATACAAAGGCTAGGCACATGCTAGACACAGGCTAGACACAGGCTAGACTCAGGCTAGACTCAGGCTAGACACAGGCTAGACACAGGCTAGACACTGGCTAGACACAGGCTAGACACAGGCTAGACACAGGCTAGACACAGGCTAGACACAGGCTAGACACAGGCTAGACACTGGCTAGATACAGGCTAGACACAGGCTAGACACAGGCTAGACACAGGCTACACACAGGCTAGACACTGGCTAGGCACAGGCTAGACAAAGGCTAGACACTGGCTAGGCACAGGCTAGACACAGGCTAGACAGAGGCTAGACACAGTCTAGACACAGGCTAGACACATTCTAGACACATTCTAGACACAAGCTAGACACAGGCTAGACACAGGCTAGACACAGGCTAGACACAGGCTAGACACCGGCTAGACACCGACAAGACACAGGCTAGACACCGACAAGACACAGGCTAGACACAGGCTAGACACAGGCTAGACACAGGCTAGACACAGGCTAGACACAGTCTAGACACAGGCTAGGCACAGGCTAGGCACAGGCTAGACACCGGCTAGACACCTGCTAGACACCGTCACGACACAGACTATACACAGGCTAGACAGAGGCTATACACTGGCTAGGCACAGGCTAGAATCTGGCTATGCACAGGCTAGACAAAGGCTAGACACTGGCTAGGCACAGGCTAGGCACTGGCTAGACACTGGCTAGGCACACGCTATGCACATGCCAGTCTCAGGCAAGGCACAGGCTAGACACAGGCTAGACACTGGCTAGGCACAGGCTAGGCACCCTGGCTAGACACTGGCAAGGCACAGGCTAGGCACAGGCCAGGCACAGGCTAGGCACTGGCTAGGCACTGGCTAGGCACAGGCTAGGCACAGGCTAGGCACAGGCTAGGCACAGGCTAGGCACAGGCTAGGCACAGGCTAGGCACAGGCTAGGCACAGGCTAGTCACAGGCTAGGCACAGGCTAGACACCGGCTAGACACCGGCTAGACACCGTCACGACACAGACTATACACAGGCTAGACAGAGGCTATACACTGGCTAGGCACAGGCTAGAATCTGGCTATGCACAGGCTAGACAAAGGCTAGACACTGGCTAGGCACAGGCTAGGCACTGGCTAGACACTGGCTAGGCACACGCTATGCACATGCCAGTCTCAGGCAAGGCACAGGCTAGACACAGGCTAGACACTGGCTAGGCACAGGCTAGGCACTGGCTAGACACTGGCAAGGCACACGCTATGCACATGCCAATCTCAGGCAAGGCACAGGCTAGACAAAGGCTAGACACTGGATTTGCACAGGCTATGCACATGCCAGTCACAGGCAAGGCACGGGCTAGACACAGGCTAGACACAGGCTAGACACAGGCTAGACACAGGCTAGACACAGGCTAGACACAGGCTAGACACAGGCTAGACACAGGCTAGACACAGGCTAGACACAGGCTAGACACAGGCCAGACACAGGCTAGACACAGGCTAGACACAGGCTAGACACAGGCTAGACACAGGCTAGACACAGGCTAGACACAGGCTAGACACAGGCTAGACACAGGCTAGACACTGGCTAGACACAGGCTAGACACAGGCTAGACACATTCTAGACACAGGCTAGACACAGGCTAGACACAGGCTAGACACCGGCTAGACACCAACAAGATACAGGCTAGACACAGGCTAGACACAGCCTAGACACAGGCTAGACACAGGCTAGACACAGGCTAGACACAGGCTAGACACAGGCTAGGCACAGGCTAGACACAGGCTAGACACTGGCTATACAAAGGCTAGACACAGGCTAGACACAGGCTAGACACCGGCTAGACACCGACAAGACACAGGCAAGACACAGGCTAGACACAGGCTAGACACAGGGTAGACACAGGCTAGACACAGGCTAGACACAGGCTAGACACAGGCTTGACACAGGCTAGACACAGGCTAGACACAGGCTAGACACAGGCTAGACACAGGCTAGACACAGGCTAGACACAGGCTAGACACAGGCTAGACACAGGCTAGACATAGGCTAGACATAGGCTAGACATAGGCTAGACACAGGCTAGACACAGGCTAGACACAGGCTAGACACAGGCTAGACACAGGCTAGACACAGGCTAGACACAGGCTAGACACTGGCTAGACACAGGCTAGACACAGGCTAGACACATTCTAGACACAGGCTAGACACAGGCTAGACACAGGCTAGACACCGGCTAGACACCAACAAGATACAGGCTAGACACAGGCTAGACACAGGCTAGACACAGGCTAGACACAGGCTAGACACAGGCTAGACACAGGCTAGACACAGGCTAGACACAGGCTAGACACAGGCTAGACACAGGCTAGACACAGGCTAGACACAGGCTAGACACAGGCTAGACACAGGCTAGACACAGGCTAGACACAGGCTAGACACAGGCCAGGACACAGGCCAGACACAGGCTAGACACAGGCCAGACACAGGCTAGACACAGGCTAGACACAGGCTAGACACAGGCTAGACACAGGCTAGACACAGGCTAGACACAGGCTAGACACAGGCTAGACACAGGCTAGACACAGGCTAGACACAGGCTAGACACAGGCCAGACACAGGCTAGACACAGGCTAGACACAGGCTAGACACAGGCTAGACACAGGCTAGACACAGGCTAGACACAGGCTAGACACAGGCTAGACACAGGCTAGACACAGGCTAGACACAGGCTAGACACAGGCTAGACACAGGCTAGACACAGGCTAGACACAGGCTAGACACAGGCTAGACACAGGCTAGATACAGGCTAGACACAGGCTAGACACAGGCTAGACACAGGCTAGATACAGGCTAGACACAGGCTAGACACAGGCTAGACACAGGCTAGACACAGGCTAGACACAGCTAGACACAGGCTAGACACTTGCTTGACACAGGCTAGACACAGGCTAGACACAGGCTAGTTACAGGCTAGACACAGGCTAGACACAGGCTAGACACTGGCTAGACACAGGCTAGACACACGCTAGACACAGGCTAGACACAGGCTAGACACAGGCTAGACACAGGCTAGACCCAGGCTAGACACAGGCTAGACACAGGCTAGACACAGGCTAGACACAGGCTAGACACAGGCTAGACACAGGCTAGACACAGGCTAGACACAGGCTAGACACAGGCTAGACACAGGCTAGACACAGGCTAGACACAGGCTAGACACAGGCTAGACACAGGCTAGACACAGGCTAGACACAGGCTAGACACTGGCTATACAAAGGCTAGACACAGGCTAGACACAGGCTAGACACAGGCTACACCAAGGCTAGACACAGGCTAGACACAGGCTAGACACTGGCTAGGCACACAGGCTACAGGCTAGGCACTGGCTAGGTACAGGCTAGGTACTGGTTAGGTACGGGCTAGGCACTGGCTAGGTACAGGCTAGGCAGAGGCTAGGCACATGCTAGACACAGGCTAGACTCAGGCTAGACTCAGGCTAGACTCAGGCTAGACACAGGCTAGACACAGGCTAGACACAGGCTAGACACAGGCTAGACACAGGCTAGACACAGGCTAGACACTGGCTAGACACTGGCAAGACACAGGCTAGACACAGGCTAGACACAGGCTAGACACAGGCTACACACAGGCTAGACACAGGCTAGACACAGGCTAGACACAGGCTAGACACAGGCTAGACACAGGCTAGACACAGGTTAGACACTGGCTAGACACAGGCTAGACACAGGCTACACACAGGCTAGGCACATGCTAGGCACAGGCTAGGCACAGGCCAGGCACAGGCTAGGCACAGGCTAGGCAAAGGCTAGACACCGGCTAGTCACCGGCTAGACACCGTCAAGACACAGACTATACATAGGCTAGACAGAGGCTATACACTGGCTAGGCACAGGCTAAACACAGGCTATGCACAGGCTAGGCACAGGCTAGACACAGGCTATGCACAGGCTAGACAAACGCTAGACACTGGCTAGGCACAGGCTAGGCACTGGATAGGCACTGGCTAGGCACACGCTATGCACATGCCTGTCTCAGGCAATGCACAGGATAGACAGAGGCTAGACACTGGCTAGGTACAGGCTAGGTACTGGCTAGGTACAGGCTAGGCACTGGCTAGGTACAGGCTAGGCAGAGGCTAGGCACATGCTAGACACATGCTAGACACAGGCTAGACACAGGCTAGACTCAGGCTAGACACAGGCTAGACACAGGCTAGACACAGGCTAGACACAGGCTAGACACAGGCTAGACACAGGCTAGACACAGGCTAGACACAGGCTAGACACAGGCTAGACACAGGCTAGACACAGGCTAGACACAGGCTAGACACTGGCTAGAATCTGGCTAGACACTGGCTAAACACAGGCTAGACACAGGCTAGACACAGGCTAGACACAGGCTAGACACAGGCTAGACACAGGCTAGACACAGGCTAGACACAGGCTAGACACAGGCTAGACACAGGCTAGACACAGGCTAGACACAGGCTAGACACAGGCTAGACACAGGCTAGACACAGGATAGACACAGGCTAGACACAGGCTAGACACAGGCTAGACACAGGCTAGACACAGGCTAGACACAGGCTAGACACAGGCTAGACACAGGCTAGACACAGGCTAGACACAGGCTAGGCACAAGCTAGGCACAGGCTAGGCACAGGCCAGGCACAGGCTAGGCACAGGCTAGGTACAGGCTAGACACCGGCTAGTCACCGGCTAGACACCGTCAAGACACAGACTATACACAGGCTAGACACAGGCTAGACACAGGCTACACACAGGCTAGACACAGGCTAGACACAGGCTAGACACAGGCTAGACACAGGATAGACACAGGCTAGACACAGGCTAGACACAGGCTAGACACAGGCTAGACACAGGCTAGGCATAAGCTAGGCACAGGCTAGGCACAGGCCAGGCACAGGCTAGGCACAGGCTAGGTACAGGCTAGACACCGGCTAGTCACCGGCTAGAAACCGTCAAGACACAGACTATACACAGGCTAGACAGAGGCTATACACTGGCTAGGCACAGGCTAGACACAGGCTATGCACAGCCTAGACAAAGGCTAGACACTGGCTAGGCACAGGCTAGGCACTGGCTAGACACTGGCTAGGCACACGCTATGCACATGCCTGTCTCAGGCAAGGCACAGGCTAGACAGAGGCTAGACACTGGCTAGGCACAGGCTATGCACATGCCAGTCACAGGCAAGGCACAGGCTAGACACAGGCTAGACACAGGCTAGGCACAGGCTAGGCACAGGCTAAGCACAGGCTAGGCATAGGCTAGGCACAGGCTAGGCACAAGCTAGGCACAGGCTAGGCACAGGCCAGGCACAGGCTAGGCACTGGCTAGGCACTGGCTAGGCACAGGCTAGGCACAGGCTAGGCACAGGCTAGGCACAGGCACAGGCTAGGCACAGGCTAGGCACAGGGCACAGGCTAGGCACAGGCTAGACACAGGCTAGACACTGGCTAGGCACAGGCTAGGCACTGGCTAGACACTGGCAAGGCACACGCTATGCACATGCCAATCTCAGGCAAGGCACAGGCTAGACACCGGCTAGACACCGTCACGACACAGACTATACACAGGCTAGACAGAGGCTATACACGGGCTAGGCACAGGCTAGAATCTGGCTATGCACAGGCTAGACAAAGGCTAGACACTGGCTAGGCACAGGCTAGGCACTGGCTAGACACTGGCTAGGGACACGCTATGCACATGCCAGTCTCAGGCAAGGCACAGGCTAGACACAGGCTAGACACTGGCTAGGCACAGGCTAGGCACTGGCTAGACACTGGCAAGGCACACGCTATGCACATGCCAATCTCAGGCAAGGCACAGGCTAGACAAAGGCTAGACACTGGATTTGCACAGGCTATGCACATGCCAGTCACAGGCAAGGCACGGGCTAGACACCGGCTAGACACCGTCAAGACACAGTATAGACACAGGCTAGACAGAGGCTACACACTGGCTAGGCACAGGCTAGACTCTGGCTATGCACAGGCTAGACAAAGGTTAGACACTGGCTAGGCACAGGCTAGGCACTGGCTAGACACTGGCAAGGCACACGCTATGCACATGCCAGTCTTAGGCAAGGCACAGGCTAGGCACATGCTAGACACAGGCTAGGCACAGGCTATGCACATGCCAGTCACAGGCAAGGCACAGGCTAGACACAGGCTAGACACTGGCTAGGCACAGGCTAGACACTGGCTTGGCACAGACTAGACACTGGCTAAGCACAGGCTAGACTTGGGCTAGAAACTGGCTTGGCACAGGCTAGACACAGGCTAGACACAGGCTAGACACAGGCTCGACACAGGCTAGACACAGGTTAGACACAGGCTAGACACAGGCTAGACACAGGCTAGACACAGGCTAGACACAGGCTAGACACAGGCTAGACACAGGCTAGACACAGGCTAGACACAGGCTAGACACAGGCTAGACACAGGCTAGACACAGGCTAGACACAGGCTAGACACAGGCTAGACACAGGCTAGACACAGGCTAGACACAGGCTAGACACAGGCTAGACACAGGCTTAACACAGGCTAGACACAGGATAGACACAGGCTAGACACATTCTAGACACATTCTAGACACAAACTAGACACATTCTAGACACAGGCTAGACACAAGCTAGAACCGGGTTAGACACAGGCTAGACACAGGTTAGACACAGGCTAGACACAGGCTAGACACAGGCTAGACACCGGCTAGACACCGACAAGACACAGGCAAGACACAGGCTAGACACCGACAAGACACAGGCTAGACACAGGCTAGACACAGGCTAGACACAGGCTAGACACAGTCTAGACACAGGCTAGACACAGGCTAGACACAGGCTAGACACAGGCTAGACACAGGCTAGACACAGGCTAGACACAGGCTAGACACAGGCTAGGCACAGGCTAGACACAGGCTAGACACTGGCTATACAAAGGCTAGGCACATGCTAGACACAGGCTAGACACAGGCTAGACTCAGGCTAGACTCAGGCTAGACACAGGCTAGACACAGGCTAGACACTGGCTAGACACAGGCTAGACACAGGCTAGACACAGGCTAGACACAGGCTAGACACAGGCTAGACACAGGCTAGACACAGGCTAGACACAGGCTAGACACAGGCTACACACAGGCTAGACACAGGCTAGACACAGGCTTGACACAGGCTAGACACAGGCTAGACACAGGCTAGACACAGGTTAGACACTGGCTAGACACAGGCTAGACACAGGCTACACACAGGCTAGGCACAAGCTAGGCACAGGCTAGGCACAGGCCAGGCACAGGCTAGGCACAGGCTAGGCAAAGGCTAGACACCGGCTAGACTCAGGCTAGACTCAGGCTAGACACAGGCTAGACACAGGCTAGACACAGGCTAGACACAGGCTAGACACAGGCTAGACACAGGCTAGACACTGGCTAGACACTGGCAAGACACAGGCTAGACACAGGCTAGACACAGGCTAGACACAGGCTACACACAGGCTAGACACAGGCTAGACACAGGCTAGACACAGGCTAGACACAGGCTAGACACAGGCTAGACAGAGGTTAGACACTGGCTAGACACAGGCTAGACACAGGCTACACACAGGCTAGGCACAAGCTAGGCACAGGCTAGGCACAGGCCAGGCACAGGCTAGGCACAGGCTAGGCAAAGGCTAGACACCGGCTAGTCACCGGCTAGACACCGTCAAGACACAGACTATACATAGGCTAGACAGAAGCTATACACTGGCTAGGCACAGGCTAAACACAGGCTATGCACAGGCTAGGCACAGGCTAGACACAGGCTATGCACAGGCTAGACAAAGGCTAGACACTGGCTAGGCACAGGCTAGGCACTGGATAGGCACTGGCTAGGCACACGCTATGCACATGCCTGTCTCAGGCAATGCACAGGATAGACAGAGGCTAGACACTGGCTAGGTACAGGCTAGGTACTGGCTAGGTACAGGCTAGGCACTGGCTAGGTACAGGCTAGGCAGAGGCTAGGCACATGCTAGACACAGGCTAGACACAGGCTAGACTCAGGCTAGACACAGGCTAGACACAGGCTAGACACAGGCTAGACACAGGCTAGACACAGGCTAGACACAGGCTAGACACAGGCTAGACACAGGCTAGACACAGGCTAGACACAGGCTAGACACTGGCTAGAATCTGGCTAGACACTGGCTAAACACAGGCTAGACACAGGCTAGACACAGGCTAGACACAGGCTAGACACAGGCTAGACACTGGCTAGACACTGGCAAGACACAGGCTAGACACAGGCTAGACACAGGCTAGACACAGGCTACACACAGGCTAGACACAGGCTAGACACAGGCTAGACACAGGCTAGACACAGGCTAGACACAGGCTAGACACAGGCTAGACACAGGTTAGACACTAGCTAGACACAGGCTAGACACAGGCTAGACACAGGCTAGACACAGGCTAGACACAGGCTAGACACAGGCTAGACACAGGCTAGACACAGGCTAGACACAGGCTAGACACAGGCTAGACACAGGCTAGACACAGGCTAGACACAGGCTAGACACAGGCTAGACACAGGCTAGACACAGGCTAGACACAGGCTAGACACAGGCTACACAGGCTAGACACAGGCTAGACACAGGCTAGACACAGGCTAGACACAGGCTAGACACAGGCTACACACAGGCTAGACACAGGCTAGACACAGGCTAGACACAGGCTAGACACAGGATAGACACAGGCTAGACACAGGCTAGACACAGGCTAGACACAGGCTAGACACAGGCTAGACACAGGCTAGACACAGGCTAGACACAGGCTAGACACAGGCTAGACACAGGCTAGGCACAAGCTAGGCACAGGCTAGGCACAGGCCAGGCACAGGCTAGGCACAGGCTAGGTACAGGCTAGACACCGGCTAGTCACCGGCTAGACACCGTCAAGACACAGACTATACACAGGCTAGACACAGGCTAGACACAGGCTACACACAGGCTAGACACAGGCTAGACACAGGCTAGACACAGGCTAAACACAGGATAGACACAGGCTAGACACAGGCTAGACACAGGCTAGACACAGGCTAGACACAGGCTAGACACAGGCTAGGCATAAGCTAGGCACAGGCTAGGCACAGGCCAGGCACAGGCTAGGCACAGGCTAGGTACAGGCTAGACACCGGCTAGTCACCGGCTAGACACCGTCAAGACACAGACTATACACAGGCTAGACAGAGGCTATACACTGGCTAGGCACAGGCTAGACACAGGCTATGCACAGCCTAGACAAAGGCTAGACACTGGCTAGGCACAGGCTAGGCACTGGCTAGACACTGGCTAGGCACACGCTATGCACATGCCTGTCTCAGGCAAGGCACAGGCTAGACAGAGGCTAGACACTGGCTAGGCACAGGCTATGCACATGCCAGTCACAGGCAAGGCACAGGCTAGACACAGGCTAGACACAGGCTAGGCACAGGCTAGGCACAGGCTAAGCACAGGCTAGGCATAGGCTAGGCACAGGCTAGGCACAAGCTAGGCACAGGCTAGGCACAGGCCAGGCACAGGCTGGGCACTGGCTAGGCACTGGCTAGGCACAGGCTAGGCACAGGCTAGGCACAGGCTAGGCACAGGCTAGGCACAGGCTAGGCACAGGCTAGGCACAGGCTAGGCACAGGCAAGGCACAGGCTAGACACAGGCTAGACACTGGCTAGGCACAGGCTAGGCACTGGCTAGACACTGGCAAGGCACACGCTATGCACATGCAAATCTCAGGCAAGGCACAGGCTAGACACCGGCTAGACACCGTCACGACACAGACTATACACAGGCTAGACAGAGGCTATACACGGGCTAGGCACAGGCTAGAATCTGGCTATGCACAGGCTAGACAAAGGCTAGACACTGGCTAGGCACAGGCTAGGCACTGGCTAGACACTGGCTAGGGACACGCTATGCACATGCCAGTCTCAGGCAAGGCACAGGCTAGACACAGGCTAGACACTGGCTAGGCACAGGCTAGGCACTGGCTAGACACTGGCAAGGCACACGCTATGCACATGCCAATCTCAGGCAAGGCACAGGCTAGACAAAGGCTAGACACTGGATTTGCACAGGCTATGCACATGCCAGTCACAGGCAAGGCACGGGCTAGACACCGGCTAGACACCGTCAAGACACAGTATAGACACAGGCTAGACAGAGGCTACACACTGGCTAGGCACAGGCTAGACTCTGGCTATGCACTGGCTAGACAAAGGTTAGACACTGGCTAGGCACAGGCTAGGCACTGGCTAGACACTGGCAAGGCACACGCTATGCACATGCCAGTCTTAGGCAAGGCACAGGCTAGGCACATGCTAGACACAGGCTAGGCACAGGCTATGCACATGCCAGTCACAGGCAAGGCACAGGCTAGACACAGGCTAGACACTGGCTAAGCACAGGCTAGACACTGGCTTGGCACAGACTAGACACTGGCTAAGCACAGGCTAGACTTGGGCTAGAAACTGGCTTGGCACAGGCTAGACACAGGCTAGACACAGGCTAGACACAGGCTCGACACAGGCTAGACACAGGTTAGACACAGGCTAGACACAGGCTAGACACAGGCTAGACACAGGCTAGAACACAGGCTAGACACAGGCTAGACACAGGCTAGACACAGGCTAGACACAGGCTAGACACAGGCTAGACACAGGCTAGACACAGGCTAGACACAGGCTAGACACAGGCTAGACACAGGCTAAACACAGGCTAGACACAGGATAGACACAGGCTAGACACATTCTAGACACATTCTAGACACAAACTAGACACATTCTAGACACAGGCTAGACACAAGCTAGAACCGGGTTAGACACAGGCTAGACACAGGTTAGACACAGGCTAGACACAGGCTAGACACAGGCTAGACACCGGCTAGACACCGACAAGACACAGGCAAGACACAGGCTAGACACCGACAAGACACAGGCTAGACACAGGCTAGACACAGGCTAGACACAGGCTAGACACAGGCTAGACACAGTCTAGACACAGGCTAGACACAGGCTAGACACAGGCTAGACACAGGCTAGACACAGGCTAGACACAGGCTAGACACAGGCTAGGCACAGGCTAGACACAGGCTAGACACTGGCTATACAAAGGCTAGGCACATGCTAGACACAGGCTAGACACAGGCTAGACTCAGGCTAGACTCAGGCTAGACACAGGCTAGACACAGGCTAGACACTGGCTAGACACAGGCTAGACACAGGCTAGACACAGGCTAGACACAGGCTAGACACAGGCTAGACACAGGCTAGACACAGGCTAGACACAGGCTAGACACAGGCTAGACACAGGCTAGACACAGGCTAGGCATAAGCTAGGCACAGGCTAGGCACAGGCCAGGCACAGGCTAGGCACAGGCTAGGTACAGGCTAGACACCGGCTAGTCACCGGCTAGACACCGTCAAGACACAGACTATACACAGGCTAGACAGAGGCTATACACTGGCTAGGCACAGGCTAGACACAGGCTATGCACAGCCTAGACAAAGGCTAGACACTGGCTAGGCACAGGCTAGGCACTGGCTAGACACTGGCTAGGCACACGCTATGCACATGCCTGTCTCAGGCAAGGCACAGGCTAGACAGAGGCTAGACACTGGCTAGGCACAGGCTATGCACATGCCAGTCACAGGCAAGGCACAGGCTAGACACAGGCTAGACACAGGCTAGGCACAGGCTAGGCACAGGCTAAGCACAGGCTAGGCATAGGCTAGGCACAGGCTAGGCACAAGCTAGGCACAGGCTAGGCACAGGCCAGGCACAGGCTGGGCACTGGCTAGGCACTGGCTAGGCACAGGCTAGGCACAGGCTAGGCACAGGCTAGGCACAGGCTAGGCACAGGCTAGGCACAGGCTAGGCACAGGCTAGGCACAGGCAAGGCACAGGCTAGACACAGGCTAGACACTGGCTAGGCACAGGCTAGGCACTGGCTAGACACTGGCAAGGCACACGCTATGCACATGCAAATCTCAGGCAAGGCACAGGCTAGACACCGGCTAGACACCGTCACGACACAGACTATACACAGGCTAGACAGAGGCTATACACGGGCTAGGCACAGGCTAGAATCTGGCTATGCACAGGCTAGACAAAGGCTAGACACTGGCTAGGCACAGGCTAGGCACTGGCTAGACACTGGCTAGGGACACGCTATGCACATGCCAGTCTCAGGCAAGGCACAGGCTAGACACAGGCTAGACACTGGCTAGGCACAGGCTAGGCACTGGCTAGACACTGGCAAGGCACACGCTATGCACATGCCAATCTCAGGCAAGGCACAGGCTAGACAAAGGCTAGACACTGGATTTGCACAGGCTATGCACATGCCAGTCACAGGCAAGGCACGGGCTAGACACCGGCTAGACACCGTCAAGACACAGTATAGACACAGGCTAGACAGAGGCTACACACTGGCTAGGCACAGGCTAGACTCTGGCTATGCACTGGCTAGACAAAGGTTAGACACTGGCTAGGCACAGGCTAGGCACTGGCTAGACACTGGCAAGGCACACGCTATGCACATGCCAGTCTTAGGCAAGGCACAGGCTAGGCACATGCTAGACACAGGCTAGGCACAGGCTATGCACATGCCAGTCACAGGCAAGGCACAGGCTAGACACAGGCTAGACACTGGCTAAGCACAGGCTAGACACTGGCTTGGCACAGACTAGACACTGGCTAAGCACAGGCTAGACTTGGGCTAGAAACTGGCTTGGCACAGGCTAGACACAGGCTAGACACAGGCTAGACACAGGCTCGACACAGGCTAGACACAGGTTAGACACAGGCTAGACACAGGCTAGACACAGGCTAGACACAGGCTAGACACAGGCTAGACACAGGCTAGACACAGGCTAGACACAGGCTAGACACAGGCTAGACACAGGCTAGACACAGGCTAGACACAGGCTAGACACAGGCTAGACACAGGCTAGACACAGGCTAAACACAGGCTAGACACAGGATAGACACAGGCTAGACACATTCTAGACACATTCTAGACACAAACTAGACACATTCTAGACACAGGCTAGACACAAGCTAGAACCGGGTTAGACACAGGCTAGACACAGGTTAGACACAGGCTAGACACAGGCTAGACACAGGCTAGACACCGGCTAGACACCGACAAGACACAGGCAAGACACAGGCTAGACACCGACAAGACACAGGCTAGACACAGGCTAGACACAGGCTAGACACAGGCTAGACACAGGCTAGACACAGTCTAGACACAGGCTAGACACAGCACAGGCTAGACACAGGCTAGACACAGGCTAGACACAGGCTAGACACAGGCTAGACACAGGCTAGGCACAGGCTAGACACAGGCTAGACACTGGCTATACAAAGGCTAGGCACATGCTAGACACAGGCTAGACACAGGCTAGACTCAGGCTAGACTCAGGCTAGACACAGGCTAGACACAGGCTAGACACTGGCTAGACACAGGCTAGACACAGGCTAGACACAGGCTAGACACAGGCTAGACACAGGCTAGACACAGGCTACACACAGGCTAGACACAGGCTAGACACAGGCTAGACACAGGCTAGACACAGGCTAGACACAGGCTAGACACAGGCTAGACACAGGCTAGACACAGGCTAGACACAGGCTAGACACAGGCTAGACACAGGCTAGACACAGGCTACACACAGGCTAGGCACAGGCTAGGCACAGGCTAGGCACAGGCCAGGCACAGGCTAGGCACAGGCTAGACACAGGCTAGACACCGGCTAGACTCAGGCTAGACTCAGGCTAGACACAGGCTAGACACAGGCTAGACACAGGCTAGACACAGGCTAGACACAGGCTAGACACAGGCTAGACACTGGCTAGACACTGGCAAGACACAGGCTAGACACAGGCTAGACACAGGCTAGAGACAGGCTACACACAGGCTAGACACAGGCTAGACACAGGCTAGACACAGGCTAGACACAGGCTAGACACAGGCTAGACACAGGTTAGACACTGGCTAGACACAGGCTAGACACAGGCTACACACAGGCTAGGCACAAGCTAGGCACAGGCTAGGCACAGGCCAGGCACAGGCTAGGCACAGGCTAGGCAAAGGCTAGACACCGGCTAGTCACCGGCTAGACACCGTCAAGACAAAGACTATACATAGGCTAGACAGAGGCTATACACTGGCTAGGCACAGGCTAAACACAGGCTATGCACAGGCTAGGCACAGGCTAGACACAGGCTATGCACAGGCTAGACAAAGGCTAGACACTGGCTAGGCACAGGCTAGGCACTGGATAGGCACTGGCTAGGCACACGCTATGCACATGCCTGTCTCAGGCAATGCACAGGATAGACAGAGGCTAGACACTGGCTAGGTACAGGCTAGGTACTGGCTAGGTACAGGCTAGGCACTGGCTAGGCACAGGCTAGGCAGAGGCTAGGCACATGCTAGACACATGCTAGACACAGGCTAGACACAGGCTAGACTCAGGCTAGACACAGGCTAGACACAGGCTAGACACAGGCTAGACACAGGCTAGACACAGGCTAGACACAGGCTAGACACAGGCTAGACACAGGCTAGACACAGGCTAGACACAGGCTAGACACAGGCTAGACACAGGCTAGACACTGGCTAGAATCTGGCTAGACACTGGCTAAACACAGGCTAGACACAGGCTAGACACAGGCTAGACACAGGCTAGACACAGGCTAGACACAGGCTAGACACAGGCTAGACACAGGCTAGACACAGGCTACACACAGGCTAGACACAGGATAGACACAGGCTAGACACAGGGTAGACACAGGATAGACACAGGCTAGACACAGGCTAGACACAGGCTAGACACAGGCTAGACACAGGCTAAACACAGGCTAGACACAGGCTAGACACAGGCTAGACACAGGCTAGGCACAGGCTAGGCACAGGCTAGGCACAGGCTAGGCACAGGCCAGGCACAGGCTAGGCACAGGCTAGGCACAGGCTAGACACCGGCTAGTCACCGGCTAGACACCGTCAAGACACAGACCATATACACAGGCTAGACACAGGCTAGACACAGGCTACACACAGGCTAGACACAGGCTAGACACAGGCTAGACACAGGCTAGACACAGGCTAGACACAGGCTAGACACAGGCTAGACACAGGCTAGACACAGGCTAGACACAGGCTAGGCACAAGCTAGGCACAGGCTAGGCACAGGCCAGGCACAGGCCAGGCACAGGCTAGGCACAGGCTAGACACCGGCTAGTCACCGGCTAGACACCGTCAAGACACAGACTATACACAGGCTAGACAGAGGCTATACACTGGCTAGGCACAGGCTAGACACAGGCTATGCACAGCCTAGACAAAGGCTAGACACTGGCTAGGCACAGGCTAGGCACTGGCTAGACACTGGTTAGGCACACGCTATGCACATGCCTGTCTCAGGCAAGGCACAGGCTAGACAGAGGCTAGACACTGGCTAGGCACAGGCTATGCACATGCCAGTCACAGGCAAGGCACAGGCTAGACACAGGCTAGACACAGGCTAGGCACAGGCTAGGCACAGGCTAAGCACAGGCTAGGCATAGGCTAGGCACAGGCTAGGCACAAGCTAGGCACAGGCTAGGCACAGGCCAGGCACAGGCTAGGCACTGGCTAGGCACTGGCTAGGCACAGGCTAGGCACAGGCTAGGCACAGGCTAGGCACAGGCTAGGCACAGGCTAGGCACAGGCTAGGCACAGGCAAGGCACAGGCTAGACACAGGCTAGACACTGGCTAGGCACAGGCTAGGCACTGGCTAGACACAGGCTAGGCACTGGCTAGACACTGGCAAGGCACACGCTATGCACATGCCAATCTCAGGCAAGGCACAGGCTAGACACCGGCTAGACACCGTCACGACACAGACTATACACAGGCTAGACAGAGGCTATACACGGGCTAGGCACAGGCTAGAATCTGGCTATGCACAGGCTAGACAAAGGCTAGACACTGGCTAGGCACAGGCTAGGCACTGGCTAGACACTGGCTAGGGACACGCTATGCACATGCAAGTCTCAGGCAAGGCACAGGCTAGACAAAGGCTAGACACTGGATTTGCACAGGCTATGCACATGCCAGTCACAGGCAAGGCACCGGCTAGACACCGGCTAGACACCGTCAAGACACAGTATAGACACAGGCTAGACAGAGGCTACACACTGGCTAGGCACAGGCTAGACTCTGGCTATGCACAGGCTAGACAAAGGTTAGACACTGGCTAGGCACAGGCTAGGCACTGGCTAGACACTGGCAAGGCACACGCTATGCACATGCCAGTCTTAGGCAAGGCACAGGCTAGGCACATGCTAGACACAGGCTAGGCACAGGCTATGCACATGCCAGTCACAGGCAAGGCAGAGGCTAGACACAGGCTAGACACTGGCTAGGCACAGGCTAGACACTGGCTTGGCACAGACTAGACACTGGCTAAGCACAGGCTAGACTTGGGCTAGAAACTGGCTTGGCACAGGCTAGACACAGGCTAGACACAGGCTAGACACAGGCTCGACACAGGCTAGACACAGGTTAGACACAGGCTAGACACAGGCTAGACACAGGCTAGACACAGGCTAGACACAGGCTAGACACAGGCTAGACACAGGCTAGTCACAGGCTAGACACAGGCTAGACACAGGCTAGACACAGGCTAGACACAGGCTAGACACAGGCTAGACACAGGCTAGACACAGGCTAGACACAGGCTAGACACAGGCTAGACACAGGTTAGACACAGGCTAGCCACAGGCTAGACACAGGCTAGACACAGGCTAGACACAGGCTAAACACAGGCTAGACACAGGATAGACACAGGCTAGACACATTCTAGACACATTCTAGACACAAACTAGACACATTCTAGACACAGGCTAGACACAAGCTAGAACCGGGTTAGACACAGGCTAGACACAGGCTAGACACAGGCTAGACACAGGCTAGACACAGGCTAGACACAGGCTAGACACCGGCTAGACACCGACAAGACACAGGCAAGACACAGGCTAAACACAGACTAGACACAGGCTAGACACAGGCTAGACACAGGCTTGCCACAGGCTAGATACAGGCTAGACACAGGCTAGACACAGGCTAGACACAGGGTAGACACAGGCTAAACACAGGCTAGACACAGGCTAGACACAGGCTAGACACAGGCTAGACACAGGCTAGACACAGTCTAGACACAGGCTAGACACATTCTAGACACATTCTAGACACAAGCTAGACACAGGCTAGACACAGGCTAGACACAGGCTAGACACAGGCTAGACACCGGCTAGACACCGACAAGACACAGGCTAGACACCGACAAGACACAGGCTAGACACAGGCTAGACACAGGCTAGACACAGGCTAGACACAGTCTAGACACAGGCTAGACACAGGCTAGACACAGGCTAGACACAGGCTAGACACAGGCTAGACACAGGCTAGACACAGGCTAGGCACAGGCTAGACACAGGCTAGACACTGGCTATACAAAGGCTAGGCACAGGCTAGACACAGGCTAGACACAGGCTAGACTCAGGCTAGACTCAGGCTAGACACAGGCTAGACACAGGCTAGACACTGGCTAGACACAGGCTAGGACACAGGCTAGACACAGGCTAGACACAGGCTAGACACAGGCTAGACACAGGCTAGACACAGGCTAGACACAGGCTACACACAGGCTAGACACTGGCTAGGCACAGGCTAGACAAAGGCTAGACACTGGCTAGGCACAGGCTAGACACAGGCTAGACACAGGCTAGACACAGTCTAGACACAGGCTAGGCACAGGCTAGGCACAGGCTAGGCACAGGCTAGACACCGGCTAGACACCGGCTAGACACCGTCACGACACAGACTATACACAGGCTAGACAGAGGCTATACACTGGCTAGGCACAGGCTAGAATCTGGCTATGCACAGGCTAGACAAAGGCTAGACACTGGCTAGGCACACGCTATGCACATGCCAGTCTCAGGCAAGGCACAGGCTAGACACAGGCTAGACACTGGCTAGGCACAGGCTAGAAACTGGCTAGACACTGGCAAGGCACACGCTATGCACATGCCAATCTCAGGCAAGGCACAGGCTAGACAAAGGCTAGACACTGGATTTGCACAGGCTATGCACATGCCAGTCACAGGCAAGGCACGGGCTAGACACCGGCTAGACACCGTCAAGACACAGTATAGACACAGGCTAGACAGAGGCTACACACTGGCTAGGCACAGGCTAGACTCTGGCTATGCACAGGCTAGACAAAGGTTAGACACTGGCTAGGCACAGGCTAGGCACTGGCTAGACACTGGCTAGGCACACGCTATGCACATGCCAGTCTTAGGCAAGGCACAGGCTAGGCACAGGCTAGACACAGGCTAGGCACAGGCTATGCACATGCCAGTCACAGGCAAGGCACAGGCTAGACACAGGCTAGACACTGGCTAGGCACAGGCTAGACACTGGCTTGGCACAGACTAGACACTGGCTAAGCACAGGCTAGACTTGGGCTAGAAACTGGCTTGGCACAGGCTAGACACAGGCTAGACACAGGCTAGACACAGGCTAGACACAGGCTACACACAGCCTAGACACAGGCTAGACACAGGCTAGACACAGGCTAGACACAGGCTAGACACAGGCTAGACACAGGCTAGACACAGGCTAGACACAAACTAGACACATTCTAGACACAGGCTAGACACAAGCTAGAACCGGGTTAGACACAGGCTAGACACAGGCTAGACACAGGATAGACACAGGCTAGACACAGGCTAGACACCGGCTAGACACCGGCTAGACACCGACAAGACACAGGCTAGACACAGGCTAGACACAGGCTAGACACAGGCTAGACACAGGCTAGACACAGGCTAGACACAGGCTAGACACAGGCTAGACACAGGATAGACACAGGCTAGACAAAGGCTAGACACAGGCTAGACACAGGCTAGACACAGGCTAGACACAGGCTAGACACAGGCTAGACACAGGCTAGACACATGCTAGACACAGGCTAGACACAGGCTAGACACAGGCTAGACACAGGCTAGGCACAGGCTAGGCACAGGCTAGACACCGGCTAGACACCGTCACGACACAGACTATACACAGGCTAGACAGAGGCTATACACTGGCTAGGCACAGGCTAGAATCTGGCTATGCACAGGCTAGACAAAGGCTAGACACTGGCTAGGCACAGGCTAGGCACTGGCTAGACACTGGCTAGGCACAGGCTAGGCACTGGCTAGACACTGGCTAGACACAGGCTAGACACAGGCTAGACACAGGCTAGACACAGGCTAGACACAGGATAGACACAAGCTAGACACAGGCTAGACACAGGCTAGACACAGGCTAGACACAGGCTAGACACAGGCTAGACACAGGATAGACACAGGCTAGACAAAGGCTAGACACAGGCTAGACACAGGCTAGACACAGGCTAGACACAGGCTAGACCAAGGCTAGACACAGGCTAGACACAGGCTAGACACAGGCTAGACACAGGCTAGACACAGGCTAGACACAGGCTAGACACAGGCTAGACACAGGCTAGACCACAGGCTACACACAGGCTAGACACTGGCTAGGCACAGGCTAGACAAAGGCTAGACACTGGCTAGGCACAGGCTAGACACAGGCTAGACACAGGCTAGACACAGTCTAGACACAGGCTAGACACATTCTGGACACATTCTAGACACAAGCTAGACACAGACTAGACACAGGCTAGACACAGGCTAGACACAGGCTAGACACCGGCTAGACACCGACAAGACACAGGCTAGACACCGACAAGACACAGGCTAGACACAGGCTAGACACAGGCTAGACACAGGCTAGACACAGTCTAGACACAGGCTAGGCACAGGCTAGGCACAGGCTAGACACCGGCTAGACACCGGCTAGACACCGTCACGACACAGACTATACACAGGCTAGACAGAGGCTATACACTGGCTAGGCACAGGCTAGAATCTGGCTATGCACAGGCTAGACAAAGGCTAGACACTGGCTAGGCACAGGCTAGGCACTGGCTAGACACTGGCTAGGCACACGCTATGCACATGCCAGTCTCAGGCAAGGCACAGGCTAGACACAGGCTAGACACTGGCTAGGCACAGGCTAGGCACTGGCTAGACACTGGCAAGGCACAGGCTAGGCACAGGCCAGGCACAGGCTAGGCACTGGCTAGGCACTGGCTAGGCACAGGCTAGGCACAGGCTAGGCACAGGCTAGGCACAGGCTAGGCACAGGCTAGGCACAGGCTAGGCACAGGCTAGGCACAGGCTAGGCACAGGCTAGGCACAGGCTAGGCACAGGCTAGGCACAGGCTAGGCACAGGCTAGACACCGGCTAGACACCGGCTAGACACCGTCACGACACAGACTATACACAGGCTAGACAGAGGCTATACACTGGCTAGGCACAGGCTAGAATCTGGCTATGCACAGGCTAGACAAAGGCTAGACACTGGCTAGGGACAGGCTAGGCACTGGCTAGACACTGGCTAGGCACACGCTATGCACATGCCAGTCTCAGGCAAGGCACAGGCTAGACAAAGGCTAGACACTGGATTTGCACAGGCTATGCACATGCCAGTCACAGGCAATGCACGGGCTAGACACCGGCTAGAGACCGTCAAGACACGGTATAGACACAGGCTAGACAGAGGCTACACACTGGCTAGGCACAGGCTAGACTCTGGCTATGCACAGGCTAGACAAAGGTTAGACACTTGCTAGGCACAGGCTAGGCACTGGCTAGACACTGGCTAGGCACACGCTATGCACATGCCAGTCTTAGGCAAGGCACAGACTAGGCACAGGCTAGACACTGGCTTGGCACAGACTAGACACTGGCTAAGCACAGGCTAGACTTGGGCTAGAAACTGGCTTGGCACAGGCTAGACACAGGCTAGACACAGGCTAGACACAGGCTAGACACAGGCTAGACACAGGCTAGACACAGGATAGACACAGGCTAGACAAAGGCTAGACACAGGCTAGACACAGGCTAGACACAGGCTAGACACAGGCTAGACACAGGCTAGACACAGGCTAGACACATGCTAGACACAGGCTAGACACAGGCTAGACACAGGCTAGACACAAGCTAGACACAGGCTAGACACAGGCTAGACACAGGCTAGACACAGGCTAGACACAGGCTAGACACAGGCTAGACACACACAGGCTAGACACAGGCTAGACACAGGCTAGACACAGGCTAGACACATTCTAGACACATTCTAGACACAGGGTAGACACAAACTAGACACATTCTAGACATAGGCTAGACACACGCTAGAACCGGGTTAGACACAGGCTAGACACAGGCTAGACACAGGCTACACACAGGCTAGACACCGGCTAGACACCGACAAGACACAGGCAAGACACAGGCTAAACACAGACTAGACACAGGCTAGACACAGGCTAGACACAGGCTTGACACAGGCTAGATACAGGCTAGACACAGGCTAGACACAGGCTAGACACAGGGTAGACACAGGCTAGACACAGGCTAAACACAGGCTAGACACAGGCTAGACACAGGCTAGACACAGGCTAGACACAGGCTAGACACAGTCTAGACACAGGCTAGACACATTCTAGACACATTCTAGACACAAGCTGGACACAGGCTAGACACAGGCTAGACACAGGCTAGACACATTCTAGACACATTCTAGACACAAGCTGGACACAGGCTAGACACAGGCTAGACACAGGCTAGACACAGGCTAGACACCGACAAGACACAGGCTAAACACCGACAAGACACAGGCTAGACACAGGCTAGACACAGGCTAGACACAGGCTAGACACAGGCTAGACACAGGCTAGGCACAGGCTAGACACAGGCTAGGCACAGGCTAGACACAGGCTAGACACTGGCTATACAAAGGCTAGGCACATGCTAGACACAGGCTAGACACAGGCTAGACTCAGGCTAGACTCAGGCTAGACACAGGCTAGACACTGGCTAGACACAGGCTAGACACAGGCTAGACACAGGCTAGACACAGGCTAGACACAGGCTAGACACAGGCTAGACACAGGCTACACACAGGCTAGACACAGGCTAGTCACAGGCTAGACAAAGGCTAGACACTGGCTAGGCACAGGCTAGACACAGGCTAGACACAGGCTAGACACAGTCTAGACACAGGCTAGACACATTCTAGACACATTCTAGACACAAGCTAGACACAGGCTAGACACAGGCTAGACACAGGCTAGACACAGGCTAGACACAGGCTAGACACAGGCTAGACACAGGATAGACACAGGCTAGACAAAGGCTAGACACAGGCTAGACACAGGCTAGACACAGGCTAGACACAGGCTAGACACAGGCTAGACACAGGCTAGACACAGGCTAGACACAGGCTAGACACAGGCTAGACACAGGCTAGACACAGGCTAGACACAGGCTAGACACAGGGTAGACACAAACTAGACACATTCTAGACACAGGCTAGACACAAGCTAGAACCGGGTTAGACACAGGCTAGACACAGGCTAGACACAGGCTAGACACAGGCTAGACACCGGCTAGACACCGACAAGACACAGGCAAGACACAGGCTAAACACAGACTAGACACAGGCTAGACACAGGCTTGACACAGGCTAGATACAGGCTAGACACAGGCTAGACACAGGCTAGACACAGGGTAGACACAGGCTAGACACAGGCTAAACACAGGCTAGACACAGGCTAGACACAGGCTAGACACAGGCTAGACACAGGCTAGACACAGTCTAGACACAGGCTAGACACATTCTAGACACATTCTAGACACAAGACAAGACATGCTAGACACAGGCTAGACACAGGATAGACACAGGCTAGACACAGGCTAGACACAGGATAGTCACTGGCTAGGCAAAGGCTAGACACAGGCTAGACACAGGCTAGACACAGGCTAGATACAGGCTAGACACAGGCTAGACACAGGCTAGACACAGGCTAGACACAGGCTAGACACAGGCTAGACACAGGCTAGACACAGGCTAGACACAGGCTAGACACAGGCTAGACACAGGCTAGACACAGGCTAGACACATTCTAGACACAGGGTAGACACAAACTAGACACATTCTAGACACAGGCTAGACACAAGCTACAACCGGGTTAGACACAGGCTAGACACAGGCTAGACACAGGCTAGACACTCGCTAGACACCGGCTAGACACCGACAAGACACAGGCAAGACACAGGCTAGACACAGGCTAGACACTGGCTAGACACAGGCTAGACACCGGCTAGACACCGACAAGACACAGGCTAGACACCGACAAGACACAGGCTAGACACAGGCTAGACACAGGCTAGACACAGGCTAGACACAGGCTAGACACAGGCTAGACACAGGCTAGACACAGGCTAGACACAGGCTAGACACAGGCTAGACACAGGCTAGACACAGTCTAGACACAGGCTAGGCACAGGCTAGGCACAGGCTAGACACCGGCTAGACACCGGCTAGACACCGTCACGACACAGACTATACACAGGCTAGACAGAGGCTATACACTGGCTAGGCACAGGCTAGAATCTGGCTATGCACAGGCTAGACAAAGGCTAGACACTGGCTAGGCACAGGCTAGGCACTGGCTAGACACTGGCTAGGCACACGCTATGCACATGCCAGTCTCAGGCAAGGCACAGGCTAGACACAGGCTAGACACTGGCTAGGCACAGGCTAGGCACTGGCTAGACACTGGCAAGGCACAGGCTAGGCACAGGCCAGGCACAGGCTAGGCACTGGATAGGCACTGGCTAGGCACAGGCTAGGCACAGGCTAGGCACAGGCTAGGCACAGGCTAGGCACAGGCTAGGCACAGGCTAGGCACAGGCTAGGCACAGGCTAGGCACAGGCTAGGCACAGGCTAGGCACAGGCTAGGCACAGGCTAGACACCGGCTAGACACCGGCTAGACACAGGCTAGACACAGGCTAGACACAGGCTAGACACAGGCTAGACACAGTCTAGACACAGGCTAGACACATTCTAGACACATTCTAGACACAAGACAAGACATGCTAGACACAGGCTAGACACAGGATAGACACAGGCTAGACACAGGCTAGACACAGGATAGTCACTGGCTAGGCAAAGGCTAGACACAGGCTAGACACAGGCTAGACACAGGCTAGATACAGGCTAGACACAGGCTAGACACAGGCTAGACACAGGCTAGACACAGGCTAGACACAGGCTAGACACAGGCTAGACACAGGCTAGACACAGGCTAGACACAGGCTAGACACAGGCTAGACACAGGCTAGACACATTCTAGACACAGGGTAGACACAAACTAGACACATTCTAGACACAGGCTAGACACAAGCTACAACCGGGTTAGACACAGGCTAGACACAGGCTAGACACAGGCTAGACACAGGCTAGACACCGGCTAGACACCGACAAGACACAGGCAAGACACAGGCTAGACACAGGCTAGACACAGGCTAGACACAAACTAGACACCGGCTAGACACCGACAAGACACAGGCTAGACACCGACAAGACACAGGCTAGACACAGGCTAGACACAGGCTAGACACAGGCTAGACACAGGCTAGACACAGGCTAGACACAGGCTAGACACAGGCTAGACACAGGCTAGACACAGGCTAGACACAGGCTAGACACAGTCTAGACACAGGCTAGGCACAGGCTAGGCACAGGCTAGACACCGGCTAGACACCGGCTAGACACCGTCACGACACAGACTATACACAGGCTAGACAGAGGCTATACACTGGCTAGGCACAGGCTAGAATCTGGCTATGCACAGGCTAGACAAAGGCTAGACACTGGCTAGGCACAGGCTAGGCACTGGCTAGACACTGGCTAGGCACACGCTATGCACATGCCAGTCTCAGGCAAGGCACAGGCTAGACACAGGCTAGACACTGGCTAGGCACAGGCTAGGCACTGGCTAGACACTGGCAAGGCACAGGCTAGGCACAGGCCAGGCACAGGCTAGGCACTGGATAGGCACTGGCTAGGCACAGGCTAGGCACAGGCTAGGCACAGGCTAGGCACAGGCTAGGCACAGGCTAGGCACAGGCTAGGCACAGGCTAGGCACAGGCTAGGCACAGGCTAGGCACAGGCTAGGCACAGGCTAGACACCGGCTAGACACCGGCTAGACACCGTCACGACACAGACTATACACAGGCTAGACAGAGGCTATACACTGGCTAGGCACAGGCTAGAATCTGGCTATGCACAGGCTAGACAAAGGCTAGACACTGGCTAGGGACAGGCTAGGCACTGGCTAGACACTGGCTAGGCACACGCTATGCACATGCCAGTCTCAGGCAAGGCACAGGCTAGACAAAGGCTAGACACTGGATTTGCACAGGCTATGCACATGCCAGTCACAGGCAATGCACGGGCTAGACACCGGCTAGAGACCGTCAAGACACGGTATAGACACAGGCTAGACAGAGGCTACACACTGGCTAGGCACAGGCTAGACTCTGGCTATGCACAGGCTAGACAAAGGTTAGACACTTGCTAGGCACAGGCTAGGCACTGGCTAGACACTGGCTAGGCACACGCTATGCACATGCCAGTCTTAGGCAAGGCACAGACTAGGCACAGGCTAGACACTGGCTTGGCACAGACTAGACACTGGCTAAGCACAGGCTAGACTTGGGCTAGAAACTGGCTTGGCACAGGCTAGACACAGGCTAGACACAGGCTAGACACAGGCTAGACACAGGCTAGACACAGGCTAGACACAGGATAGACACAGGCTAGACAAAGGCTAGACACAGGCTAGACACAGGCTAGACACAGGCTAGACACAGGCTAGACACAGGCTAGACACAGGCTAGACACATGCTAGACACAGGCTAGACACAGGCTAGACACAGGCTAGACACAAGCTAGACACAGGCTAGACACAGGCTAGACACAGGCTAGACACAGGCTAGACACAGGCTAGACACAGGCTAGACACAGGCTAGACACAGGCTAGACACAGGCTAGACACAGGCTAGACACAGGCTAGACACATTCTAGACACATTCTAGACACAGGGTAGACACAAACTAGACACATTCTAGACATAGGCTAGACACACGCTAGAACCGGGTTAGACACAGGCTAGACACAGGCTAGACACAGGCTAGACACAGGCTAGACACCGGCTAGACACCGACAAGACACAGGCAAGACACAGGCTAAACACAGACTAGACACAGGCTAGACACAGGCTAGACACAGGCTTGACACAGGCTAGATACAGGCTAGACACAGGCTAGACACAGGCTAGACACAGGGTAGACACAGGCTAGACACAGGCTAAACACAGGCTAGACACAGGCTAGACACAGGCTAGACACAGGCTAGACACAGGCTAGACACAGTCTAGACACAGGCTAGACACATTCTAGACACATTCTAGACACAAGCTGGACACAGGCTAGACACAGGCTAGACACAGGCTAGACACAGGCTAGACACCGACAAGACACAGGCTAAACACCGACAAGACACAGGCTAGACACAGGCTAGACACAGGCTAGACACAGGCTAGACACAGGCTAGACACAGGCTAGGCACAGGCTAGACACAGGCTAGGCACAGGCTAGACACAGGCTAGACACTGGCTATACAAAGGCTAGGCACATGCTAGACACAGGCTAGACACAGGCTAGACTCAGGCTAGACTCAGGCTAGACACAGGCTAGACACTGGCTAGACACAGGCTAGACACAGGCTAGACACAGGCTAGACACAGGCTAGACACAGGCTAGACACAGGCTAGACACAGGCTAGACACAGGCTAGACACTGGCTAGATACAGGCTAGACACAGGCTAGACACAGGCTAGACACAGGCTACACACAGGCTAGACACAGGCTAGTCACAGGCTAGACAAAGGCTAGACACTGGCTAGGCACAGGCTAGACACAGGCTAGACACAGGCTAGACACAGTCTAGACACAGGCTAGACACATTCTAGACACATTCTAGACACAAGCTAGACACAGGCTAGACACAGGCTAGACACAGGCTAGACACAGGCTAGACACAGGCTAGACACAGGCTAGACACAGGATAGACACAGGCTAGACAAAGGCTAGACACAGGCTAGACACAGGCTAGACACAGGCTAGACACAGGCTAGACACAGGCTAGACACAGGCTAGACACAGGCTAGACACAGGCTAGACACAGGCTAGACACAGGCTAGACACAGGCTAGACACAGGCTAGACACAGGCTAGACACAGGGTAGACACAAACTAGACACATTCTAGACACAGGCTAGACACAAGCTAGAACCGGGTTAGACACAGGCTAGACACAGGCTAGACACAGGCTAGACACAGGCTAGACACCGGCTAGACACCGACAAGACACAGGCAAGACACAGGCTAAACACAGACTAGACACAGGCTAGACACAGGCTTGACACAGGCTAGATACAGGCTAGACACAGGCTAGACACAGGCTAGACACAGGGTAGACACAGGCTAGACACAGGCTAAACACAGGCTAGACACAGGCTAGACACAGGCTAGACACAGGCTAGACACAGGCTAGACACAGTCTAGACACAGGCTAGACACATTCTAGACACATTCTAGACACAAGACAAGACATGCTAGACACAGGCTAGACACAGGATAGACACAGGCTAGACACAGGCTAGACACAGGATAGTCACTGGCTAGGCAAAGGCTAGACACAGGCTAGACACAGGCTAGACACAGGCTAGATACAGGCTAGACACAGGCTAGACACAGGCTAGACACAGGCTAGACACAGGCTAGACACAGGCTAGACACAGGCTAGACACAGGCTAGACACAGGCTAGACACAGGCTAGACACTGGCTATACAAAGGCTAGGCACATGCTAGACACAGGGTAGACACAGGCTAGACACAGGCTAGACACATTCTAGACACATTCTAGACACAGGGTAGACACAAACTAGACACATTCTAGACATAGGCTAGACACACGCTAGAACCGGGTTAGACACAGGCTAGACACAGGCTAGACACAGGCTACACACAGGCTAGACACCGGCTAGACACCGACAAGACACAGGCAAGACACAGGCTAAACACAGACTAGACACAGGCTAGACACAGGCTAGACACAGGCTAGACACAGGCTAGACACAGGCTAGACACATTCTAGACACATTCTAGACACAGGCTAGACACAGGCTAGACACAGGCTAGACACATGCTAGACACAGGCTAGACACAGGCTAGACACAGGCTTGGCACAGACTAGACACTGGCTAAGCACAGGCTAGACTTGGGCTAGAAACTGGCTTGGCACAGGCTAGACACAGGCTAGACACAGGCTAGACACAGGCTAGACACAGGCTAGACACAGGCTAGACACAGGATAGACACAGGCTAGACAAAGGCTAGACACAGGCTAGACACAGGCTAGACACAGGCTAGACACAGGCTAGACACAGGCTAGACACAGGCTAGACACATGCTAGACACAGGCTAGACACAGGCTAGACACAGGCTAGACACAGGCTAGACACAGGCTAGACACAGGCTAGACACAGGCTAGACACAGGCTAGACACAGGCTAGACACAGGCTAGACACAGGCTAGACACAGGCTAGGCACAGGCTAGACACAGGCTAGGCACAGGCTAGACACAGGCTAGACACTGGCTATACAAAGGCTAGGCACATGCTAGACACAGGCTAGACACAGGCTAGACACAGGCTAGACACAGGCTAGACACAGGCTAGACACAGGATAGACACAGGCTAGACAAAGGCTAGACACAGGCTAGACACAGGCTAGACACAGGCTAGACACAGGCTAGACACAGGCTAGACACAGGATAGACACAGGCTAGACAAAGGCTAGACACAGGCTAGACACAGGCTAGACACAGGCTAGACACAGGCTAGACACAGGCTAGACACAGGCTAGACACAGGCTAGACACAGGCTAGACACAGGATAGACACAGGCTAGACAAAGGCTAGACACAGGCTAGACACAGGCTAGACACAGGCTAGACACAGGCTAGACACAGGCTAGACACAGGCTAGACACATGCTAGACACAGGCTAGACACAGGCTAGACACAGGCTAGACACAGGCTAGACACAGGCTAGACACAGGCTAGACACAGGCTAGACACAGGCTAGACACAGGCTAGACACAGGCTAGACACAGGCTAGACACAGGCTAGACACAGGCTAGACACAGGCTAGACACAGGCTAGACACATTCTAGACACATTCTAGACACAGGGTAGACACAAACTAGACACATTCTAGACATAGGCTAGACACACGCTAGAACCGGGTTAGACACAGGCTAGACACAGGCTAGACACAGGCTACACACAGGCTAGACACCGGCTAGACACCGACAAGACACAGGCAAGACACAGGCTAAACACAGACTAGACACAGGCTAGACACAGGCTAGACACAGGCTTGACACAGGCTAGATACAGGCTAGACACAGGCTAGACACAGGCTAGACACAGGGTAGACACAGGCTAGACACAGGCTAAACACAGGCTAGACACAGGCTAGACACAGGCTAGACACAGGCTAGACACAGGCTAGACACAGTCTAGACACAGGCTAGACACATTCTAGACACATTCTAGACACAAGCTGGACACAGGCTAGACACAGGCTAGACACAGGCTAGACACAGGCTAGACACCGACAAGACACAGGCTAAACACCGACAAGACACAGGCTAGACACAGGCTAGACACAGGCTAGACACAGGCTAGACACAGGCTAGACACAGGCTAGGCACAGGCTAGACACAGGCTAGGCACAGGCTAGACACAGGCTAGACACTGGCTATACAAAGGCTAGGCACATGCTAGACACAGGCTAGACACAGGCTAGACTCAGGCTAGACTCAGGCTAGACACAGGCTAGACACTGGCTAGACACAGGCTAGACACAGGCTAGACACAGGCTAGACACAGGCTAGACACAGGCTAGACACAGGCTAGACACAGGCTAGACACAGGCTAGACACTGGCTAGATACAGGCTAGACACAGGCTAGACACAGGCTAGACACAGGCTACACACAGGCTAGACACAGGCTAGTCACAGGCTAGACAAAGGCTAGACACTGGCTAGGCACAGGCTAGACACAGGCTAGACACAGGCTAGACACAGGCTAGACACAGTCTAGACACAGGCTAGACACATTCTAGACACATTCTAGACACAAGCTAGACACAGGCTAGACACAGGCTAGACACAGGCTAGACACAGGCTAGACACAGGCTAGACACAGGCTAGACACAGGATAGACACAGGCTAGACAAAGGCTAGACACAGGCTAGACACAGGCTAGACACAGGCTAGACACAGGCTAGACACAGGCTAGACACAGGCTAGACACAGGCTAGACACAGGCTAGACACAGGCTAGACACAGGCTAGACACAGGCTAGACACAGGCTAGACACAGGGTAGACACAAACTAGACACATTCTAGACACAGGCTAGACACAAGCTAGAACCGGGTTAGACACAGGCTAGACACAGGCTAGACACAGGCTAGACACAGGCTAGACACCGGCTAGACACCGACAAGACACAGGCAAGACACAGGCTAAACACAGACTAGACACAGGCTAGACACAGGCTTGACACAGGCTAGATACAGGCTAGACACAGGCTAGACACAGGCTAGACACAGGGCAGACACAGGCTAGACACAGGCTAGACACAGGCTAGACACAGGCTAGACACAGGCTAGACACAGGCTAGACACAGGCTAGACACAGTCTAGACACAGGCTAGACACATTCTAGACACATTCTAGACACAAGACAAGACATGCTAGACACAGGCTAGACACAGGATAGACACAGGCTAGACACAGGCTAGACACAGGATAGTCACTGGCTAGGCAAAGGCTAGACACAGGCTAGACACAGGCTAGACACAGGCTAGATACAGGCTAGACACAGGCTAGACACAGGCTAGACACAGGCTAGACACAGGCTAGACACAGGCTAGACACAGGCTAGACACAGGCTAGACACAGGCTAGACACAGGCTAGACACAGGCTAGACACATTCTAGACACAGGGTAGACACAAACTAGACACATTCTAGACACAGGCTAGACACAAGCTACAACCGGGTTAGACACAGGCTAGACACAGGCTAGACACAGGCTAGACACAGGCTAGACACCGGCTAGACACCGACAAGACACAGGCAAGACACAGGCTAGACACAGGCTAGACACAGGCTAGACACAGGCTAGACACCGGCTAGACACCGACAAGACACAGGCTAGACACCGACAAGACACAGGCTAGACACAGGCTAGACACAGGCTAGACACAGGCTAGACACAGGCTAGACACAGGCTAGACACAGGCTAGACACAGGCTAGACACAGGCTAGACACAGGCTAGACACAGGCTAGGCACAGGCTAGACACAGGCTAGACACTGGCTATACAAAGGCTAGGCACATGCTAGACACAGGCTAGACACAGGCTAGACTCAGGCTAGACTCAGGCTAGACACAGGCTAGACACAGGCTAGACACTGGCTAGACACAGGCTAGACACAGGCTAGACACAGGCTAGACACAGGCTAGACACAGGCTAGACACAGACTAGACACAGGCTACACACAGGCTAGACACAGGCTAGTCACAGGCTAGACAAAGGCTAGACACTGGCTAGGCACAGGCTAGACACAGGCTAGACACAGGCTAGACACAGTCTAGACACAGGCTAGACACATTCTAGACACATTCTAGATACAAGCTAGACACAGGCTAGACACAGGCTAGACACAGGCTAGACACAGGCTAGACACAGGATAGACACAGGCTAGACAAAGGCTAGACACAGGCTAGACACAGGCTAGACACAGGCTAGACACAGGCTAGACAAAGGCTAGACACAGGCTAGACAAAGGCTAGAACTGGCTATGCACATGCCAGTCACAGGCAAGGCATGGGCAAGACACCGGATAGACACCGTCAAGACACAGTATAGACACAGGCTAGACAGAGGCTAGACAGAGGCTACACACTGGCTAGGCACAGGCTAGACAGAGGCTACACACTGGCTAGGCACAGGCTAGACTCTAGCTATGCACAGGCTAGACAAAGGCTAGACAATGGCTCGGCGCAGGCTAGGCACTGGCTAGACACTGGCTAGGCACACCCTATGCACATGCCCCTCTCAGGCAAGGCACAGGCTAGACACAGGCTAGACACTGGCTAGGCACAGGCTATGCACATGCCAGTCACAGGCAAGGCACAGGCTAGACACAGGCTAGACACAGGCTAGACACAGGCTAGACACAGGCTAGGCACAGGCTAGACACAGGCTAGACACAGGCTAGACACAGGCTAGACACAGGCTAGACACAGGCTAGACACAGGCTAGACACTGGCTAGACACAGGCTAGGCACTGGCTAGACACAGAATAGACACAGGCTAGACGCAGGCTAGACAAAGGCTAGACACAGGCTAGACACAGGCTAGACACAGGCTAGACTCAGGCTAGACATAGGCTAGGCACAGGCTAGGCACAAGCTAGGCACAGGCTAGGCACAGGCCAGGCACAGGCTAGGCACAGGCTAGGCACAGGCTAGGCACAGGCTAGGCACAGGCTAGGCACAGGCTAGGCACAGGCTAGACACAGGCTAGACACAGGCTAGACACAGGCTAGACATAGGCTAGACACAGGCTAGACACAGGCTAGACTCAGGCTAGACATAGGCTAGACATAGGCTAGGCACAGGCTAGGCACAAGCTAGGCACAGGCTAGGCACAGGCCAGGCACAAGCTAGGCACAGGCTAGGCACAGGCCAGGCACAGGCTAGGCACAGGCTAGGCACAGGCTAGACACAGGCTAGACACAGTCTAGACACAGGCTAGACACATTCTAGACACATTCTAGATACAAGCTAGACACAGGCTAGACACAGGCTAGACACAGGCTAGACACAGGCTAGACACAGGCTAGACACAGGATAGACACAGGCTAGACAAAGGCTAGACACAGGCTAGACACAGGCTAGACACAGGCTAGACACAGGCTAGACAAAGGCTAGACACAGGCTAGACAAAGGCTAGAACTGGCTATGCACATGCCAGTCACAGGCAAGGCATGGGCAAGACACCGGATAGACACCGTCAAGACACAGTATAGACACAGGCTAGACAGAGGCTAGACAGAGGCTACACACTGGCTAGGCACAGGCTAGACAGAGGCTACACACTGGCTAGGCACAGGCTAGACTCTAGCTATGCACAGGCTAGACAAAGGCTAGACAATGGCTCGGCGCAGGCTAGGCACTGGCTAGACACTGGCTAGGCACACGCTATGCACATGCCCCTCTCAGGCAAGGCACAGGCTAGACACAGGCTAGACACTGGCTAGGCACAGGCTATGCACATGCCAGTCACAGGCAAGGCACAGGCTAGACACAGGCTAGACACAGGCTAGACACAGGCTAGACACAGGCTAGCCACAGGCTAGGCACAGGCTAGACACAGGCTAGACACAGGCTAGACACAGGCTAGACACAGGCTAGACACAGGCTAGACACAGGCTAGACACTGGCTAGACACAGGCTAGACACTGGCTAGACACAGAATAGACACAGGCTAGACGCAGGCTAGACAAAGGCTAGACACAGGCTAGACACAGGCTAGACACAGGCTAGACTCAGGCTAGACATAGGCTAGGCACAGGCTAGGCACAAGCTAGGCACAGGCTAGGCACAGGCCAGGCACAGGCTAGGCACAGGCTAGGCACAGGCTAGGCACAGGCTAGGCACAGGCTAGGCACAGGCTAGGCACAGGCTAGACACAGGCTAGACACAGGCTAGACACAGGCTAGACATAGGCTAGACACAGGCTAGACACAGGCTAGACTCAGGCTAGACATAGGCTAGACATAGGCTAGGCACAGGCTAGGCACAAGCTAGGCACAGGCTAGGCACAGGCCAGGCACAGGCTAGGCACAGGCTAGGCACAGGCTAGGCACAGGCTAGGCACAGGCTAGGCACAGGCTAGGCACAGGCTAGACACCGTCACGATACAGACTATACACAGCCTAGAAAGAGGCTATACACTGGCTAGGCACAGGCTAGAATCTGGCTATGCACAGGCTAGACAAAGGCTAGACACTGGCTAGGCACAGGCTAGGCACTGGCTAGACACTGGCTAGGCACACGCTATGCACATGCCAGTCTCAGGCAAGGCACAGGCTAGACACAGGCTAGACACTGGCTAGGCACAGGCTAGGCACTGGCTAGACACTGGCAAGGCACACGCTATGCACATGCCAGTCTCAGGCAAGGCACAGGCTAGACAAAGGCTAGACACTGGCTAGCCACAGGCTATGCACATGCCAGTCACAGGCAAGGCATGGGCTAGACACCGGATAGACACCGTCAAGACACAGTATAGACACAGGCTAGACAGAGGCTACACACTGGCTAGGCACAGGCTAGACAAAGGCTAGACACTGGCTAGGCACAGGCTAGGCACTGGCTAGACACTGGCTAGGCCCAGGCTAGGCACTGGCTAGACACTGGCTAGGCACACGCTATGCACATGCCAGTCTCAGGCAAGGCACAGGCTAGACACAGGCTAGACACTGCCTAGGCACAGGCTATGCACATGCCAGTCACAGGCAAGGCACAGGCTAGACACAGGCTAGACACTGGCTAGGCACAGGCTAGACACTGGCTTGGCACAGGCTAGACACAGACTAGACACATGCTAGACAGAGGCTCACACTGGCTAGGCACAGGCTAGACTCTGGCTATGCACAGGCTAGACAAAGGCTAGACACTGGCTAGGCACAGGCTAGGCACTGGCTAGACACTGGCAAGGCACACGCTATGCACATGCCAGTCTCAGGCAAGGCACAGGCTAGACACAGGCTAGACACCGGCTAGACACCGTCAAGACACAGACTAGACACATGCTAGACAGAGGCTACACACTGGCTAGGCACAGGCTAGACTCTGGCTATGCACAGGCTAGACAAAGGCTAGACACTGGCTAGGCACACGCTATGCACATGCCAGTCTCAGGCAAGGCACAGGCCAGACACAGGCTAGACACTGGCTAGGCACAGTCAAGGCACAGGCTAGACACAGGCTAGTCACTGGCTAGGCAAAGGCTAGACACTGGCTTTGCACAGACTAGACACTGGCTAAGCACAGGCTAGACACAGGCTAGACACGGGCTAGACACAGGCTAGACACAGACTAGACACAGGCTAGGTACTGGCTAGGTACAGCCGAGACACCGGCTAAGCACAGGCTAGACACCGTCAAGACACAGACTAGACACAGGCTAGACAGAGGCTATTCACTGGCTAGGTACAGGCTACGCACTGGCTAGGTAAACGCTAGGCAGAGGCTAGGCACATGCTAGACACATGCTAGAGACATGCTAGACACAGGCTAGACTCAGGCTAGACATAGGCTAGACACAGGCTAGACACAGGCTAGACACAGGCTAGACACAGGCTAGACACAGGCTAGACACAGGCTAGACACAGGCTAGACACAGGCTAGACACAGGCTAGACACAGGCTAGACACAGGCTAGACACAGGCTAGACACAGGCCAGACACAGGCTAGACACAGGCTAGAAACAGGCTAGACACAGGCTAGACACAGGCTAGGCATAGTCTAAGCACAAACTAGGCATAGGCTAGGCACAGGCCAGGCACAGGCTAGGCACAGGCTAGACACCGGCTAGACACCGGCTAGACACCGTCAAGACACAGACCATACACAGGCTACACAGAGGCTATACACTGGCTAGGCACAGGCTAGACACAGGCTATGCACAGGCTAGACAAAGGCTAGACACTGGCAAGGCACAGGCTAGGCACAGGCTAGACACAGGCTAGACACAGGCTAGGCACAGGCTAGGCACAGGCTAGGCACAGGCTAGGAACAGGCTAGGCATAGGCTAGGCACAGGCTAGGCACAAGCTAGGCACAGGCTAGGCACAGGCCAGGCACAGGCTAGGCACTGGCTAGCCACTGGCTAGGCACAGGCTAGGCACAGACTAGGCACAGGCTAGGCACAGGCTTGGCACAGGCTAGACACCGGCTAGACACCGGCTAGACACCGTCACGAAACAGACTATACAAAGCCTAGAAAGAGGCTATACACTGGCTAGGCACAGGCCAGAATCTGGCTATGCACAGGCCAGACAAAGGCTAGACACTGGCTAGACACAGGCTAGGCACTGGCTAGACACTGGCAAGGCACACGCTATGCACATGCCAGTCTCAGGCAAGGCACAGGCTAGACAAAGGCTAGCACTGGCTATGCACAGGCTATGCACATGCCAGTCTCAGGCAAGGCACAGGCTAGACACAGGCTAGACACTGGCTAGGCACAGGCTATGCACATGCCTGTCTCAGGCAAGGCACAGGCTAGACACAGGCTAGACACAGGCTAGACACAGGCTAGACACAGGCTATGCACATGCCAGTCACAGGCAAGGCACAGGCTAGACACTGGCTAGGCACATGCTAGACACTGGCTTGGCACAGACTAGACACTGGCTTAGCACAGGCTAGACTTTAGCTAGAAACTGGCTAGGCACAGGCTAGACACAGGCTAGACACAGGCTAGATACAGGCTAGACACAGGCTAGACACAGGCTAGACACAGGCTAGACACACGCTATGCACATGCCAGTCTCAGGCAAGGCACAGGCTAGACACAGGCTAGATACTGGCTAGGCACAGGCTATGCACATGCCAGTCACAGGCAAGGCACAGGCTAGACACTGGCTTGGCACAGACTAGACACTGGCTTAGCACAGGCTAGACTTTGGCTAGAAACTGGCTAGGCACAGGCTAGACACAGGCTAGACACAGGCTAGACACAGGCTAGACACAGGCTAGGCACAGGCTAGACACAGGCTAGACACAGGCTAGACACAGGCTAGACACAGGCTAGACACAGGCTAGACACAGGCTAGACACAGGCTAGACACAGGCTAGACACTGGCTAGACACAGGCTAGACACAGATTAGACACAGGCTAGACACAGGCTAGACACAGGCTAGACACAGGCTAGACACAGGCTAGACACAGGCTAGACACAGGCTAGACACAGGCTAGACACAGGCTAGACACAGGCTAGACACAGGGTAGACTCAGTCTAGACACAGGCTAGACACAGTCTAAACACAGGCTAGACACAGGCTAAACACAGGCTAGGCATAGGCTATTCACAGGCTAGGCACAGGCTAGGCACAGGCTAGACACCGTCACGAAACAGACTATACAAAGCCTAGAAAGAGGCGATACACTGGCTAGGCACATGCTAGAATCTGGCTTTGCACAGGCTAGACAAAGGCTAGACACTGGCTAGGCACAGGCTAGGCACTGGCTAGACACTGGCTAGGCACACGCTATGAACATGCCAGTCTCAGGCAAGGCACAGGCTAGACACAGGCTAGACACTGGCTAGGCACAGGCTAGGCACTGGCAAGACACAGGCTAGGCACTGGCTAGACACTGGCAAGGCACACGCTATGCAAATGCCAGTCTCAGGCAAGGCACAGGCTAGACAAAGGCTAGAACTGGCTATGCACATGCCAGTCACAGGCAAGGCATGGGCAAGACACCGGATAGACACCGTCAAGACACAGTATAGACACAGGCTAGACAGAGGCTACACACTGGCTAGGCACAAGCTAGACAGAGGCTACACACTGGCTAGGCACAGGCTAGACTCTAGCTATGCACAGGCTAGACAAAGGCTAGACACTGGCTCGGCGCAGGCTAGGCACTGGCTAGACACTGGCTAGGCACACGCTATGCACATGCCCGTCTCAGGCAAGGCACAGGCTAGACACAGGCTAGACACTGGCTAGGCACAGGCTATGCACATGCCAGTCACAGGCAAGGCACAGGCTAGACACAGGCTAGACACAGGCTAGACACAGGCTAGACACAGGCTAGGCACAGGCTAGACACAGGCTAGACACAGGCTAGACACAGGCTAGACACAGGCTAGACACAGGCTAGGCACAGGCTAGGCACAGGCTAGGCACAGGCTAGGCACAGGCTAGGCACAGGCTAGGCACAGGCTAGACACAGGCTAGACACAGGCTAGACACAGGCTAGACTCAGGCTAGACATAGGCTAGACATAGGCTAGGCACAGGCTAGGCACTGGCTAGACACTGGCAAGGCACACGCTATGCACATGCCAGTCTCAGGCAAGGCACAGGCTAGACACTGGCTAGCCACAGGCTATGCACATGCCAGTCACAGGCAAGGCATGGGCTAGACACCGGATAGACACCGTCAAGACACAGTATAGACACAGGCTAGACAGAGGCTACACACTGGCTAGGCACAGGTTAGACAAAGGCTAGACACTGGCTAGGCACAGGCTAGGCACTGGCTAGACACTGGCTAGGCACAGGCTAGGCACTGGCTAGACACTGGCTAGGCACACGCTATGCACATGCCAGTCTCAGGCAAGGCACAGGCTAGACACAGGCTAGACACTGCCTAGGCACAGGCTATGCACATGCCAGTCACAGGCAAGGCACAGGCTAGACACAGGCTAGACACTGGCTAGGCACAGGCTAGACACTGGCTTGGCACAGGCTAGACACTGGCTTGGCACAGACTAGACACTGGCTTAGCACAGGCTAGACTTAGGCTAGAAACTGGCTAGGCACAGGCTAGACACAGGCTAGACACAGGCTAGACACAGGCTAGACACAGGCTAGACACAGGCTAGACACAGGCTAGACACAGGCTAGACACAGGCTAGACACAGGCTAGACACAGGCTAGACACAGTCTAGACACAGGGTAGACACTGGCTAGACACAGGCTAGACACAGGGTAGACACAGGCTAGACACAGGCTAGACTCAGGCTAGACACAGGCTAGACACAGGCTAGACACAGGCTAGACACAGGCTAGACTCAGTCTAGACACAGGCTAGACACAGTCTAAACACAGGCTAGCCACAGGCTAAACACAGGCTAGGCATAGGCTAGGCACAGGCTAGGCACAGGCTAGGCACAGGCTAGGCACAGGCTAGGCACAGGCTAGGCACAGGCTAGACACCGTCACGAAACAGACTATACAAAGCCTAGAAAGAGGCGATACACTGGCTAGGCACAGGCTAGAATCTGGCTTTGCACAGGCTAGACAAAGGCTAGACACTGGCTAGGCACAGGCTAGGCACTGGCTAGACACTGGCTAGGCACACGCTATGCACATGCCAGTCTCAGGCAAGGGACAGGCTAGACACAGGCTAGACACTGGCTAGGCACAGGCTAGGCACTGGCTAGACACAGGCTAGGCACTGGCTAGACACTGACAAGGCACACGCTATGCACATGCCAGTCTCAGGCAAGGCACAGGCTAGACAAAGGCATGCACTGGCTATGCACATGCCAGTCACAGGCAAGGCATGGGCTAGACACCGGATAGACACCGTCAAGACACAGTATAGACACAGGCTAGACAGAGGCTACACACTGGCTAGGCACAGGCTAGACAGAGGCTACACACTGGCTAGGCACAGGCTAGGCACTGGCTAGACACTGGCTAGGGACACGCTATGCACATGCCAGTCTCGGGCAAGGCACAGGCTAGACACAGGCTAGACACTGCCTAGGCACAGGCTAGGCACTGGCTAGACACTGGCAAGGCACACGCTATGCACATGCCAGTCTCAGGCAAGGCACAGGCTAGACAAAGGCTAGACACTGGCTAGGCACAGGCTAGGCACTGGCTAGACACAGGCTAGGCACTGGCTAGACACTGACAAGGCACACGCTATGCACATGCCAGTCTCAGGCAAGGCACAGGCTAGACAAAGGCTAGCACTGGCTATGCACATGCCAGTCACAGGCAAGGCATGGGCTAGACACCGGATAGACACCGTCAAGACACAGTATAGACACAGGCTAGACAGAGGCTACACACTGGCTAGGCACAGGCTAGACAGAGGCTACACACTGGCTAGGCACAGGCTAGACAGAGGCTACACACTGGCTAGGCACAGGCTAGACTCTAGCTATGCACAGGCTAGACAAAGGCTAGACACTGGCTAGGCACAGGCTAGGCACTGGCTAGACACTGGCTAGGCACACGCTATGCACATGCCAGTCTCAGGCAAGGCACAGGCTAGACACAGGCTAGACACTGCCTAGGCACAGGCTATGCACATGCCAGTCACAGGCAAGGCACAGGCTAGACACAGGCTAGACACTGGCTAGGCACAGGCTAGACACTGGCTTGGCACAGACTAGACACTGGCTTAGCACAGGCTAGACTTAGGCTAGAAACTGGCTAGGCACAGGCTAGACACAGGCTAGACACAGGCTAGACACAGGCTAGACACAGGCTAGACACAGGCTAGACACAGGCTAGACACAGTCTAGACACAGGGTAGACACTGGCTAGACACAGGCTAGACACAGGGTAGACACTAGCTAGACACAGGCTAGACACAGGATAGACACAGGCTAGACACAGGCTAGACACAGATTAGACACAGGCTAGACACAGGCTAGACACAGGCTAGACACAGGCTAGACACAGGCTAGACACAGGCTAGACACAGGCTAGACACAGGCTAAACTCAGTCTAGACACAGGCTAGACACAGTCTAAACACAGGCTAGACACAGGCTAAACACAGGCTAGGCATAGGCTAGGCACAGGCTAGGCACAGGCTAGGCACAGGCTAGGCACAGGCTAGGCACAGGCTAGGCACAGGCTAGGCACAGGCTAGACACCGTCACGAAACAGACTATACAAAGCCTAGAAAGAGGCGATACACTGGCTAGGCACAGGCTAGAATCTGGCTTTGCACAGGCTAGACAAAGGCTAGACACTGGCTAGGCACAGGCTAGGCACTGGCTAGACACTGGCTAGGCACACGCTATGCACATGCCAGTCTCAGGCAAGCCACAGGCTAGACACAGGCTAGACACTGGCTAGGCACAGGCTAGGCACTGGCTAGACACAGGCTAGGCACTGGCTAGACACTGACAAGGCACACGCTATGCACATGCCAGTCTCAGGCAAGGCACAGGCTAGACAAAGGCTAGCACTGGCTATGCAT